>JBBPTX010000480.1:0-23464 GCA_038094595.1 Pulveroboletus aff. annulatus
TCCAGAAGGTGTAGAAGGAGATATCTGCTAAGGAGTGTCAGAAGTTGATTGAGAGCATGTCTTGGAGGGTTGAGGAAGTGATCAAGGAAAAGGGAGGCTATACCATGTACTAATATATCAGAAATACTTCATTTATATCAAAAGTCCAAAAAGCGTTACAATGGTATTGCTGTTTTGAAATGGCCATATCTCACCAGCTCCTGAACCAAATCACATGACCCAGGGACCATTTTGGTAGCTGAGAGTATGAACCTTATTTCATCTCACATAACCTAAGCGAAATTCCCATGGATGGTTGCAATGTACTGCACACATTGCATTTTAGTCAAACATTGTAACACTTTTTGGAGTCACTGTAAGAAGAATGATGATATGACATCCTATGAATTTCACATAAGTGCCTGGGTCAGCAGTTATGCATGTAAAACCCATTTTGATGAGCGACTTATGAAGTTGCTTATTTCACTGCAAGGCAGCTTACTTGAGGTCATAGATTATCTTTTTCAAGCAACAAACTTTTGTTTCCTTGCTTTTAACTATGAAACCTTCAGGTTGTTCCATATAGATCTCTTCTTTCAGATCACCAAATAGAAAAGCTGTTTTGATGTCGAGAGCTTCAAGTTTCCAATCATGAAGCATGACTAGTGAAAGGATGAGATGAACAGTTTCAAAGCAAGTGACTGGAGAGAAGGTTTCTTCATAGTCAATATGGAAGACCTATGTAAACCCTTTTGCAACAAAGCATGATTTCTTACAATCACCACTTCTAATAGCATATACCCATCATCCTTTTATGGATTGATGTCCTTTTGGTAAGTCCACTAATTCTCATACTTTTCGATCATGAAGTGATTTGATTTGATTTTCCATCAAAAATCTCCAAATCTTTTGTTCTTCTGCTGGTAACTTTGATATGTCTTTGTATTGTTTGGGAAGTGATGTAGGAAGAATGGCAGTATTGAACATATGGCAAAGCCAGGAATTTCAATACATCTGGTCAAGATCTTCATCTTCATCGGTCAGTTTAGGGGGGTTGTGCTTATGATGTATCCATTTGTTGTACAGGTTGAGATATTTCCATTTCCTCCTGAAATGTAATGTCTCATCCATTAAGGAGGTTCCTTCCGATCTCGATTGGAGGTAAGTCTTCATAAGTGTTATTTGGTAACACTCTTGGAAATTGAATATAAGGTGGATTTCTTCGAATGTTTGTTCTCTTGTTTTCAGTAGGATGATGTTGGTAAGGACATTGTCTAAACTCAACCAATGTTTCATCATTTTGATGAGGAGGAAACTGTTACAGCTATATATTTTTACCCTTTACCCCACACATATGGACATATCTTTTATCTTATTAAGGGAAAACCTGATCTAGACACAGGGGATCTATGGACCCTTCCAGATCTGTGGACTTCACTTCCAGCTTTTCACCTTTCGTCCCACAGATCACAGCATGTATTTAATTACCATTGACATCTTCCATTCCACCCACCCACAGCAGATCAATGGCTGGTAACCTCATGTATATATTAATCTCCATTAATAGGCCAACTCCTCATGTCTTACATGTTGGACTTAGGGGATGAACTTATGTAGATATGTATCTAGATCGATACACAACATATATCTACACATAGAATAGTATATAAAGTGAGACTGGATGGAGCTCAGTCTTTAATCTAGTTCTCCTGTTTACCTGCCTACAAAGTACCTCTAAGAATTCACTCAATGTCTAAGAAATCAGTGATTACCTGCAAAGATTGTAGTTGCAACACTAGAACTAGATTGTCATACACTCTCATACCTAATCATCACAGAAAGCCAGATGTGTACTCATCTCCTCACTTGTCCCCATCGCTTTTGCAAGTGAGCATGTCTTCTAGTCACTAGGAGTAGTACTAAGGGCATCCTACTTAGTGCCTATTTTGTTTCACCAATTCTTACTCCCCTTCCTTGCCTACGTTTCTCATGTGGATGCAGCACAACTTTGGGAACTTGCAGACGTTCCAGTAGTCTTAGGAGAACCAGTAGTAGTTAAAGTAGAAGCAGGGAGCACTCGCTAGCAATAGTGAGCACAAGGAGTGAAGTCAACCCAAACGACTGGCCAGACGTTGCAGCCAGTGAGGAAGAATTCTAGAGGCTGCTAGAATAGGACCCCCAACTAAGAAGCTTCAGTAATGGAGCAGACGTCGACATTATCGCCATAGACATAAGGTTCACAGGACATATATATTACTGGGAGACCACACCAACAGCAGAAATCCTAAGCCCCATCACAGACAACACTTTACTTTGATACCCTACAACTCCTATCCCTGATGTCATTAGTAACCAAGAGCCAGACCCTTACATGTGGTCTATAGCCCAAAGAAACGTGCACTTAGAAGCAACCTTAGGAGTGCAACAATTTGAAAGAGAAGCAAGCGCAGCCAGAAGGCAATATAGAGAAGCCTCAGAACTAGATGAAGAAGACAGAAACTTAGCACCTCGCATAAAGAGACAGCATCATGAGTATCCACAAACAATCAGAAAGAATGATCATTTCAGCAGAATACAGTTAAGAGTACAATAGAAGAAATCATACAAGTACTAGTTGTTACAGCTATATATTTTTCATCCTTTTATTGTGCATACAGATGCTTTCTTTATCTTATCAAGGGAAAACCCGACTTAGACACTGTGCCAGACACAGGGGATCTACGGGTCCTTCCAGATCAGTGGGCTTCACCTTTAGCTCTTCACCTTTCGCCCTACTGATCGTCATACGTATTTAATACATCGTGATCATCACAGATCTCACATCAGTCACCACATCACTGTGATGTGATCCCTTATCTTTAATTACCATTGACATCTTCCATTCTACCCACCAGCAGAAGATCAATGGCTGGTAGCCTCATGTATATATTAATCTCCATTATAGGCCGACTCCTCATGTCGATCATGTTGGGCCTAGGGGATGGACTAATGTAGATATGTATCTAGATCGGTACACAACATGTATCTACACATAGAATAGTATATAAAGCGAGACTGGATGGGGCTCAGTCTCCAGTCTAGTTCTCTTGTTCTACTACCTACAAAGCATCCTTGAGAATCCACTCAACATCTAGATAAAATTGGTGATTGCCTACAACGATTGTAGTCGCAACACTAGAACTAGACTGTCTTACATCCTCGTACCCAATCACCATAGAAAGACGGATGCATATTAGTCTCCTCACTTGTCCCTTCACTTTCACAAGTGAGCATATCCTCTAGTCACTAGGAGTAGAACTAAGGGCATCCTACTCAGTGCCTATCTCATTTCACCGATCCTTACTCCCTTTCCTCGCCTATGTTCCTTGTGTGGACGCAGCACAACCTTGGGAACTCGTAGATGTTCCAGTAGTCATAGGAGAACCAGTAGTAGTTAAAGTAGAAAGCAGGGAGCACTCACTA
Organism: Pulveroboletus aff. annulatus; assembly: GCA_038094595.1. NCBI lineage: Eukaryota > Fungi > Basidiomycota > Agaricomycetes > Boletales > Boletaceae > Pulveroboletus > Pulveroboletus aff. annulatus. Next base: position 3,442 of record JBBPTX010000480.1, read on the forward strand.
GCAACAGCGAGCACAAGGAGTGAAGTCGACCCAAACGACTGGCCAGATGTTGCAGCCAGCGAAGAAGAATTCTGGAGATTGTTAGAACAGGATCTCCAACCAAGAAGCTTTGGTAACAGAGTAGACATCGATGTTATCGCCACCAACATAAGATTCACAGGACACACGTATTACTGGGACACCACACCATTGTCACAAATCCTCAGCCCTATCAGTGAAATAGCCTCACTTCATCACCCCACAACCCCTATCCCTGACGTCATCAGGAACCAAGAACCAGATCCTTACACATGGCCCACAGCCCAAAGGAGGGTGTGCTTAGAAGCAACCCTAGAAGCACAACAATTTGAGAGAGAAGTGAGCACAGCCAGAAGACGATACAGAGAAGCCTCAGAGTTAGAAGAAGAAGACAGAAACATAGCCCCTCGTGCGAAGAGACAGCGCCGCAAGTATCCACAAACGATCAGAAGGAACGATCATTATAGTTGAGTACAGTTAAGGGTCCAACCAAGAATGAGCTACAAATACTAGTCATCCATACTTTACAATCACAATGTCGTTCATCCCCATCTCAGCCATCGATCTTTGCACCACCTTCGCAGATACAGGTGCTAATCACCTAGAAGCAATTGCACAATTCGCACAAACGCAAGATAATAGATATGATCATCTCAGTAGCGAAATTGCACAATTAAAGAACGTGGTAGCACAAATTGAACAAATGATCCAGGCTCTAACTGGACAACCAAGACCACCCACGAGACAACCAACCCCAAGTGGATCTGGGGCAACACAAACAAAACCAACCATCAATATGTCACGAAAGGTAGAAGTCTTCACAGATCTAGGAGATTTCAATGGGTCGTTTGCCAAATTCAATGAATGGTGGGCGAAGATTCAGGCGTGGATCCAGATCAATCAACACGCCATAATCCCTCACAGCGGAGACACAATATTGGTGGTCTTATCACAACTAAAAGGACCAAGGGCAGGATCCTTTGCGCAACTAAGACTGCAAAGACTCTACATGAACCAAGGATATAGCTGGACAGATCTCGAAGGAGAACTAAGAGACCTTTTCAGAGGTAGCAATGTCAAGGACAGAGCTACAAAGAAGATAAATGACAGGAAACAAGGAAATACCCAACCAATTGATGACTTCCTTGTCAAGTGGTATGCAGAGTATGAAAAGGTGGAACTAGGAGACCCTCATGGGGTATACCTCCTAGAACAGAACGTCAAAAGGTATATCATGGACTACATCTGGAAAAATGGGTTAAGGAAAACAATGGTTCACGAGACAATGGAAACACTATGAAGTGTGGAACATTACCTCGAAAGTTTGGACCTCATTAGAGGACGAACACAATTCAGGTTCGGATCTAAACCCAAAGATCCAAATGCAATGGATATCAGCGCGGCTCAGAAAGGAGCCAAGTCTTGCTATAACTGTGGTGAAACTGGTCATTTCGCCAAACAATGCAAGAAACCATCTATGAAATGTGATCTATGTGGATGGTTCAATGGCCATAAGAAGGACTGCCAAAGAAGGCAAGTAAGAAGTACATCTTCAGATGATGTTAAAAGCACTGAACACATTTACACACCCAGTACACAAGCCGAAAAGGAAAAAGGGCGTGACCCCACAGCAGCCATAAGGGGCATGTCATTTGAAGAAGCAAGGGCATTCTTCAGGGACGTCGAAGATGCCGAAAACAAGAAATCGGCAAAAGGCAGAGTCTAGATTCAGGAACTGGGTCTAATCTAGGTGAAGGTAAGCGCAAGCAGGTACACTTTCCAATGGACAATCATTTTTCTAGTTTACATATTTACGATATGGAAGCAGCGCCTTCCACTATTATTTCTACTTCTTTGCCAACAGAGAAGTCCTCTTAGAGACTTGACTGGGGTGTCACACCAGTGCTTAATTTCTCTTCAAAGAAAGCTAATCCTTCGATCTCACCTGCAGATCAAATCCCAGACGAAGGAATCTTCTGTAGATCATTGAAAATCGATAATGAACTAAAAATGAAGATAAAGATAAAACCCAAAAACATTGACCAAGATTTCATTTCAGTATCAGCACTTCTGGATTCGGGCGCAAACTGCGTCTTCTTGGATAATGTATTCGCGATGCAACATGCACTCCCACTTAGACAACTCACACAACCACTCACTGTTTATAATGTGGATGGTACTCAGAACGAAGCAGGCAAGATCACACATGTTGCATCACTCTTGCTAGATTACAAAGGGCATTGAGAGATAGTCGAAGCAGAAGTCACCAGCTTAGGAAAGAACCAGATGGTGATCAGCTACTCTTGGTTAAAGAAACACAACCCAGACATCAATTGGAAGACTGGGGAAATCAAATTAAGAAGTTGCAGAAGAGAGTGCTGGAAGCTTAGGGATAAAAGCATCTACCTCAGGCTACTAGAAAAGGAAGAGCAAGAAGTTCAGTATAAAGTATATAAAACAATAAAAACATTAGAAAAGGAACAAAACGAAAAACAAGAAAGAAAGATTAGAATAGGACAAGCGGTGGACGAAAAGCTTAAATCCCTTGTGGATCAAAAGAAGTCCGCTGCAGAACTAGTACCAGAATGCTACCACGAGTATCTAAAGGTATTCAAGGAGAAGGCATCTACCAAAATGCCTATATGAAAATCTTGGGATCATGTCATAGACCTTAAAAAAGACTTTCAGCCAAAGAAAGGAAGACTCATACCCCTGAGCACAGATGAACAGAAGGAAGTATCAGACTGGCTAGAAGATCAGTCATCCAAAGGGTACATTAGACCTTCTAAATCTCCTCAAACATCACCAGTCTTCTTCATGCCAAAGAAAGATGGAAGGAAACACATGTTACAAGATTATCGATATCTAAACTTGCAAACAGTGTGAAATAACTATCCCCTTCCTCTCATTTCGCAACTCGTAGATCGATTAAAAGGAGCTAAACTATTCACAATGTTGGATCTCAGATGGGGATACAATAATATACACATCAAAGAAGGTGATGAATGGAAAGCAGCCTTTGTCACACATAAAGGAACCTTCAAACCTCTAGTCATGTTCTTCGGATTGTGCAACTCTCCAGCCACTTTCCAAACCATGATGAACGAGCTATTTGCCAATATGGAAGACGTCATAGTGGTCTACATCGACGATGTTATGATATTTACCAAAACAGACAATGAATGGGAGCACGCAGAGATCATCAAAAGAGTGTTAAGATGTTTAGAAGAGAATGATCTCTTCGCCAAACCAGAAAAGTGTCACTTCTTCAAGAAGGAAGTCTACTATTTGGGAATGGTCGTAGGACAAGACAGAATTAAAATGGATCGAAAGAAGGTTGATGCTATCTTAGATTGGCCAGCACCTATCAATGTGAAAGGTGTGCGAAGCTTTCTCGGTCTTGCCAACTACTATCGTCGCTTCATAGAAGGGTATGCGCAAGTCACTAGACCTCTGAACGACCTTCTAAAAAAAGACATCTCTTGGAAATGGGATTTTCAACAACAGAGTGCTTTTGATAAGCTAAAAGAACAATTTACCACAGCCCCTATCCTCGCCTATCCAGATATTGACTGTTAATTTCATCTAGAAACAGATGCCTCCAATTATGTAACAGGGGCAGTACTATCTATATTAAAAGAAGATAAATGGCATCCAGTGGCGTTCAGCTTACACTTGATGTCACCCGAAGAAAGAAACTATCCTATTGCTAATAAAGAAATGTTGAGCATTATTAGAGCGCTAGAGCAATGGCACCATTATCTAGAAGGGACAGAGCACCCATTTGAAGTATGGAACGATCACGCTAACCTTCAATATTTCATGAAAGTGCAAGATCTATCTAGAAGACAAGCTAGATGGGCACAATATCTATCCAGATTCAATTATATCTTCGTGTATAAACCAGGATCGTCTAATGCTAAGGCAGACGCTCTCTCTAGAAGAGAAGATCATGCGCAAGACATAGAAGACGATAATAAAGGAATAACTATGATCTCCCTGGAGCAGATAAGGACAACATCATCCAAAGTCGCAATCTACGATGAAAAAACACAGCTACATCAAGACATATTTAATCAAACGTGTCTCTTGATGGAGACAGAAGTACAGAAGTTATGTAAAGAATACAAAGTGTGTGAAGAAGCAAATGGGCTTTTTTACCAAGAAGTAAACCAGTTATATGTTCCAGCCAAAAATGGAGATAATGAAGACTTAAGAATCAAGATCCTTAAATTATGTCGTGACTCGCCAATGGCAGGTCATCCCGGAAATGAAAAGACTATTGAACTAGTTTTACGTCACTATTGGTGGCCTGGTGTCACAACTCAGATCAAAGACTATGTATCTCGTTGTGATCGATGTGCACGAATGAAACCTTCCAACCAGCCCAGCTCTGGTTTATTGCAGCCTTTAGAAGTCCCTAGCAGACCCTGGCAGGATATATTTGTCGATTTTGTCACTGATCTGCCAGAAAGTGACAGATCAAACAGCATCTTAGTAGCTGTAGATCGCTTCTCAAAGGAAGTGGTGCTTATTCCTTGTTGCAAGACGATGTCTGCCATCAAGACAGCAAGTCTCTACCTACATCACATCTTCAAGCACCACAGAATCCCTCTATCTATAGTGTCCGATCGAGGACCACAGTTCGCTTCACAAGTCATGGCAGAGCTATGCAAGAAGCTTAACATAAAACAACGGTTATCTACTGCACATCACCCACAAACAGATGGTCAGACAGAAAGGATGATCAGGGATGTGCAGCAGTATTTAAGAATATTCTGTGCAGAGCGCCAAGGCGAATGGGTACAATGGCTACCCATCGCACAATTTAGCTATAACTCTAAGAGGCAAGCCTCCACCAAGAAGTCTCCTTTTAAAGTCACTCATTCCTACGCTCCACAAATGGGAATAGAACCAATTACATCATCCTCCAAGGCACCGGCTGCTGATGAATTCCTATCCACCCTACACGATGTGATGGAGCAAACTAAATTAAATCTAGAACAGGCTCAGCTGCACATGAAAGCACAAGCTGATAAACATAGAAAGGAGACTCCTCCCTATAACGTTGGAGACAAAGTGTGGCTTTCCACAGATAACTTAAGGTTGCCACATGCAAGTCGCAAGTTAATAGAGCGATGGTTAAGGCCATATGACATCATCACACTAGTCAGGGATAATGCAGTAACCCTTCGTTTGCCATCCTCTATGCGAATCCATCCAACTGTTAATGTATCACGGGTTAAGCCTTATAAAGAAAGGCTTCAGGGACAACCTGTCATCGCTCCCGGCCCTATATAGGTAACCAAGGACCGAGATAATTTATACGAAGTAGAAAGGATCATCGCTAGTAGATTCAAAGGTTGTTGCCTTGAATATCTGGTTCATTGGCTAGGCTATGATGAGACAGATCGAACTTGGGAACCGGAAGATCATCTTCTACCGGGTGTGCTTGATGCCATCGGCAATTTCCACAGGGAGTATCCTTCTGCACCTCGAAGGTTGCAGATGTCTCATTCGGCATTCATATGATGCTTTCACAAACGCGAAGATCTCACCCTTCCCTCAACATACCCTTTTGATTGCCTGGAAGTCGATCCTTAGATGGGGGGTAGTGTTACAGCTATCTATTTTTCATCCTTTTATTGCACATATAGACGCTTTCTTTATCTTATCAAGGGAAAACCCAACTTAGACACTGTGCCAGACACAGGGGATCTACAGGCCCTTCCAGATCAGTGGGCTTCACCTTTAGCTCTTCACCTTTTGCCCTACTGATCACTATACATATTTAATACATTGTGATCATCACAGATCTCACATCAGTCACCCCATCATTGTGATGTGATCCCTTATCTTTAATTATTGTTGACATCTTCCATTCTACCCACCCGCAGCAGATCAACAGCTGGTAGCCTCATGTATATATTAATCTCCATTACAGGCCGACTCCTCATGTCAATCATGTTGGGCCTAGGGGATGGACTAATGTAGATACATATCTAGATCGGTACACAATATGTATCTACACATAGAATAGTATATAAAGCGAGACTGGATGGGGCTCAGTCTCCAGTCTAGTTCTCTTGTTCTACTGCCTACAAAGCATCCTTGAGAATCCACTCGACGTCTAGATAAAATTGGTGATTGCCTACAACGATTGTTGTCGCAACATTAGTTATCTCTACACAAATCACAATGTCCTTTATTCCAATCACAGCACAAGATCTCCACACCACCTTCACAGACACAGGTGCTAACCACTTAGAGGTGATAGCACAATTTGCCCAAACACAAGACCAAAGATATGAACATCTTACAAATGAAGTAGCCAGGTTAAACAACACTGTAGCCCGTATTGAACAATTAATTCAATCTCTAGCCCCACAAACAAAACCACCAACCAGACAACCCACACCTAGCAGATTGGGGAAAGAAAGAGAGGAGAAACCATCATATGCCTCCTCCAGAAAAGTGGTAATCTTTGCAGACCTAGGAGATTATGATGGATCCTTTGCTAAATTCGACAAATGGTGGGCAAAAATCCAAGCATGGATTGAAGTAAACAAGCATACCATACAACCCAAGTTAGGGAAAGCAATTCTGGCAGTACTTTCCAGATTAAAAGGGGCAAAAGTAGGACCTTTTGCACAACTAAGATTACAATGCATGTACTCAAATGAAGAGTACAGTTGGAATGATCTGGAGGGCAAGCTAAGAAGTCTCTTCAGAGGTAGCAACATTAAAGACAGGGCTATCAAAAAGATCAACAAAATAAAACAAGGACCGAACCAACCAATTGATGATTTCCTTGTCAAACGGTACACAGAATTTGAAAAAGCCAAATTGAGAGATCCACATAGGGTATATCTCCTAGAGCAAAACATCAAGCAATACCTCATGGATTACATCTGGAGAAATAACCTAAGGAAAAATACAGTGAATGAAATGATAGTGGTGCTATGAAAAGTAGGGAATCGTTTGAAAGCCCTAGATCTTATCAGAGGGCACATGCAGTTTAGGTTTGGATCTAAATCAAAAGACTCAAACACAATGGATATTAGCATAGCTCAAAAAGGAGCCAAGTAATGTTATAACTGTGGTGAAACAGGGCATTTCACCAAACAGTGCAAAAAGCCCAGCACCAAATGTGACCTTTGCGGATGGAGTAATGGTCACAAGAAATACTGCTAACATAGGCAGATAAGAAGCACATCTTCAGATGACATTAAAAGTATTGAACACATTTATACACCTAGCACACAAGCCGAAAAAGGAAAAAGACATAAACCTACAGCAGCCATACAGGGCATGTTGTTTGAAGAAGCAAGGGTGTTCTTCAAGGATGTCAAAGATACCAAAAATAAGAAGTTGGCAAAAGGCAAAGCCTAGATTCAGGAACTGGGTTTAATCTAGGCAAAGGTAAGCATAAGCAGGTACACTTTCCAATGGACAATTGTTTCTCTAATCTACATATTTATGATACAGAAGCAGCATCTTCCACTATTAATTATATCTTCTTCTTTCCCAATAGGGGAGTCCTCTCAAAGGCTTGGCCAGGGCGTCACACCGGTGCTTAATTCCCCTTCAAAGAAAGCTAACCCTTTGATCACCCCTGCAGATCAAATCCCAGATGAAGGAATCTTTTGCAGATCACTAAAAAATGATAATGAACTAAAAATGAAGATATGTAAAAGTAAAACCTAAAAACATTGATCAGAGTTTTATTCTAGTATCAGCACTTCTAAACTCAGGAGCAAACTGTGTCTTCGTAGATAATACATTCGCAATGCAACATGCACTTCCACTTAGATAACTCACACAACTCCTCACTGTTTATAATGTAGACAGCATGCAAAACAAAGCAGGCAAGATTATGTATGTTGCATCACTCTTGATTGATTACAAAGGGCATTGAGAGATAGTTGAAGCAGAAGTTACCAGTTTAGGGAAGAACCAGATGGTAATCAGCTAATCTTGGTTAAAGAAACATAACCCAGATATCAATTGGAAGACTGAGGAAATTAAACTAAGAAGTTGTGGAAAGGAATGCTGGGAGCTTAGAGATAAAAGCATCTATCTCAGGCTATTAGAAAAAAAGGAGCAGGAAGCTCAATACAAAGTCTATGAAACAATAAAAACATTGGAAAAGGAATAAAAGGAAAAACAAGAATGAGATATTAGAATAGGCCAAGTAGTAGACAAAAAGCTTAAGTCTCTTATGGATCAAAAGAAGTCTGCTGCGGAACTTGTACCAAAATGCTATCATGAGCATCTTAAAGTATTTGAAGAAAAGGCATCAACTAGAATGCCCACACGAAAATCTTGGAATCATGCTATAGATCTTAAAGAAGACTTTTAGCCAAAGAAAGGAAGACTTATACCCCTAAGTGCAGATGAACAAAAGGAAGTATCAGACTGGTTAGAAGATCAGTTGTCCAAAGGATACATCAGAGCTTTCAAATCTCCTTAAATGTCACCAGTCTTCTTTATGTCAAAGAAAGATGGGCGAAAACGCTTTGTTACGATTTGCTTGCAGGATGAACACTTTTTCTTTTCTTTCTCTTTCAGACTAATCGTTTACTTTCTCATGCTTAACTTGTGACCTTCCATGATGATTCTTCGACATTCCATACACCTCATAAGTGTGCTTACCCTCCATCATGCAAGTACTCTTCTTCTTCTGCTCTTCTCACGCTGTATGTGCTAGCCCTTATGTTCCTCTCTCTCACACATGAGTTCTCTATTGTTCTTTCCACTTCTAATGCTGTTTCTCATGCCGGCCCTTAACCTGTGACTCATAACAGTCATGCCATTATCTCATACTACAGTGGCTCAAAAAAGTGTCCCAATATTAAGGCATTTTGAAGAGATTGCTTTGTTTCTAGAAAGAAAGAAAGAATCATGTCAAACTCTTGCAGGATGGAAGAATGTACTTGCTCTTGGCTTTCTAAAAATATTCAGTTTATGTAATTTGGTTGGCATGGTATAGAGATATGGTTATTTTAAAATAACATATCATTGAGACACTTATTTGACCCTAATGCTATTATTCATTATTTAGTAAATAACATAAACTTCTGATGGGTGATATGCCTTGACCCTGACTAGTTATGTTAGTTACATAATGCTAAAAGGTATAAAAGCCATGATTTCACCCAGCTAACTCTACTTCATCATGAAACCCATTTCTACCTCTATTAAAACCAATATCCTCTTTCTTTCTGAATCTGGTCTCTCTGCTCATCAGATATCCTCTCAAACTGGTCTATGAAAGTCTACTGTGGCTAGGGTTATCAAAGAGTTGCTCTCAGAAAAGGAGAACATCAACTAGGATGCCCTTTCAAGCTTTCTTCTACTGATAGGAGAAGAATAGTCACTAGTATTACCACTGGGAAAGCTGAAAATGCTATTCAAGCTACCCATCTCATCAACACTGTTCTCTCCTCACCCATCTCTTCTCAAACTGTTCGCAATGTGCTCAAATCTGCTTCCTTGAAAGCTATAGTCAAGAAAAAGAAGCCCCTTTTAACTGTCAAATATAGGAGACAGAGGCTGACCTTTGCTCTTAAGCATCAGAACTGGACTATAGAGGACTGGACTAGAGTTATTTGGTCAGATGAGACTAAAATCAATAGGCTTGGGTCAGATGAAAGAAAGTATGTATGAAAAGGAGTAGATGAGCCATTGCTAGACAAGGAGATTCAGGAGACAGTCAAGTTTGGAAGAGATTCCTTGATGGTTTGGAGATGTATGGGGTGGAATAGTGTGGGGATTCTGGCAGAGGTAGAGGGTAGGATGGATGCAGAGCAGTATGTATCCATTTTGGAAGATAATTTGCTTCCTAGCATGGAGAACTCTGGGATTCCTGAAGACAACATTATCTTTCAACAAGATAATGACCCCAAACATACCTCCAAAGGAGCTCAGAAATGGCTTAACACCCATGGGATCAAGGTTCTGGATTGGCCAGCACAATCTCCAGATATCAACCCTATTGAACATCTTTGGCAAAACCTGAAAAAGAGGCTTAATGGATATGCAATACCATCAAAAGGGGTTTGGGAGCTTTGGGAAAGAATTGCAGTGGAGTGGGGCAAGATTGAGGTTGAGGAGTGTCAACAATTGATAGAAAGCATGCCTAGGAGGATGATGGCTGTGATAAAGGCCAAAGGAGGACATACCAAATACTAGAACTTTAGATTTGAGATGATGCTCAAATAAGTGTCCCAATGATATGTCATTTTAAAATGACCATATCTCAATACCTTGCCAACCAAATTACATCAACTGAATATTTTTGGAAAGCCAAGAGCTAGTACATTCTTCCATCCTGCAAGAGTTTGACATGAATCTTTCTTTCTTTCTAGAAATAAAGCAATCTCTTCAAAATGCCTCAACAATGGGACACTTTTTTGAGCCACTGTATATGTATTAATCTCTGTCACAGGTCAACTCCTCATGTCAATCATGATGGGCCTAGAGGATGGACTTATGTAGATACATATCTAGATTGGTACACAACATGTATCTACACAAAGAATAGTATATAAAATGAGACTAGATGAAGCTAAGTCTCCAGTCTAGTTCTCTTTGTTCCCTCCCTACAGTCATCAGTAAGATAGTACTTTCCACTTGATGCCTAGTCTCAAGATAGTGATTGCCTACAAGGATTGTAGTTGCAATACTAGAACTGGACTGTCTTCATCCTTTTACCCAATCACTGTTATGATTCACTCACAGAGTATATGCTTTTTCTTTGCTTTTGCTATTGGACTAATAGTTTTATTTCTTATGTTGAATTCTCATCATTCCATGTCATTCCTTTCCTCTCATCAGCATGCTTATTCCTTCACCATGCAGGTACTCATTTTCCTTCTGCTCTTCTCATACCATATGTGCTAGCCCTTAATGTCTCTCTCTCATGCATGCTTCTTCATTATTCTTCATGATTCCATTGCATTCCTCTGCTGTTTCCACACCAGCCCTTAGGCAGTTCACATGCCAGCCCTCAATGGGTCTCCCATCACTATATAAACTTGTCAACTGAGCCTTATACTCTTTTCCTCAATCTAGTTCTACCTATGGCTCCCACCTAGTTAGTGCTAGCAATCTACCTCTTTGCTTCTAAGTCTTCATTCTACTATTAAGTGAATGCTTCGCACTTAGGCTCTTCAGCCTTTGTGTGTCTTAACTCTTTGAGCCCTTAACTCTACTACCAAGCTAGGCATAGGTAATCCTTGACATGTCAACACTCCTTGACATTATCTTAGCCCATCATTCTTCCTTGATGGTACTTTGACCCAGCAACCCCATGGCTGGTTACCTCAACATGTTGATATTCTCAATGATGTCCCAGTGCTCCTTGACCATGGCCTTATCCAAGGCCATGAGTAACAATCACTATCTTAATGAATGAACATGCTACAAGCCTCTCACTTGCTCCCCTAGGCTCTAGCAAGTGAGCATGTTATCTGGTCACTCTTAGGATAGCACTGATCAGAGCTGCTATCAAGTGCCTATCTCTTTTTACTGTTCCCTCCTCCCTTTCCAATCTTATCTCTCTTACATCAACACTACTAGACCTTGGGAATTAGCAGTAGTACCAGCAGCACAAGGAGAACCTGTAGTAAAGCTCAAGGAGAACTTGCCAGCAACTGTGAGCACAGGGAGTGAAGTAGATGTTACAGCTATATATTTTTCATCCTTTACTTTGCACATAAGGACACCTTTCTTATCTTATCAAGGGAAAACCCAACCTAGACACTGTGCTAGACACAGGGGATCTACAGGCCCTCCTAGATCAGTGGGCTTTGCTTTCAGCTCTTCACCTTTCACCCCACTGATCACAGCAAGTATTTAATACATTGTGATCATCACAGACCTCACATCAGTCACCTTATCACTGTGATGTGATCCCTTATCTTTAATTACTGTTGATACCTTCCATTCTACCCACCCATAGCAGATCAACGGCTGGTAACCTCATGTATATATTAATCTCCATTACAGGCTGACTTCTTATGTCAATCATGTTGGGCCTAGGGGATGGACTTATGTAGATATGTATCTAGATCGATACATAGCATGTATCTACATGTAGAATAGTATATAAAGTGAGACTGGACGAAGCTCAGTCTCCAGTCTAGTTCTCCTGTTTACCTGCCTACAAAGCACTCATAAGAATCCACTTGACATCTAAGTAATTGGTGATTGCCTACAAAGATTGTAGTCGCAACACTAGAACTAGACTGTCATACACTCTCATACCCAATCACCACAGAAAGCCAGATGCGTACTTGTCTTCTCACTTGTCCCCATCACTTTTGCAAGTGAGTGTGTTCTCTAGTCATTAGAAGTAGTACTAAGGGCATCCTACTCAGTGCCTATTTCATTTCATCAATCCTTACTCCCCTTCCTTGCCTACGTCCCTTGTGTGGATGCAGCACAACCTTGGGAACTCGCAGACGTTCCAGTAGCCTTAGAAGAACCAGTAGTAGTTAAAGTAGAAAGCAGGGAGCACTCGCCAGCAACAGCAAGCATAAGGAGTGAAGTTGATCCAAATGACTGGCCAGATGTTGTAGCTAGCAAAGAAGAATTCTGGAGACTGCTAGAATAGGACCTCCAACCAAGAAGCTTTGGTAATGGAGCAGATGTTGACATTATTGCCACAGACATAAGGTTTACAGGACACACGTATTACTGGGAAACCACACCAATAGCAGAAATCCTAAGCCCCATCACAGACAATGCTTCACTTTGATACCCCACAAACCCTATCTCTGATGTCATCAGGAACCAAGAACCAGACCCTTATGTGTGGCCCACAGTCCAGAGAAACGTGTGCTTAGAAGCAATCCTAGGAGCACAACAATTTGAAAGTGAAGCAAGTGTAGCCAGAAGGTGATACAGAGAAGCCTCAGAGCTAGAAGAAGAAGACAGAAACTTAGCCCCTCATATGAAGAGATAGTGTCATGAGTATCCACAAACAATCAGAAGGAATGATTGTTTTAGCAGAATACAGTTAAGAGTACAACAGCAAAAATCATACAAATACTAGCTACCTCCCTTTTACAATCACAATGTCTTTCCTACCTATCACATCTGCCAACCTTCAGGTTGTATTCCAAGAAGAAGATTGGGCAAAGAACGCACAAGCATTAGTACAATTTGCCCAAACACAGGAACAACAATTTGATCACCTCAACAATGAAATTAGAAGTTTAAAAAATGCAGTCACCTGCATCAAGCAAATGATTCAAACACTAGCCCCACAAACAAAGCCACCAACTAGACAACCCACACCTAGCAGATCAGGAAAAGAAAAGGAAAAAGAAAGAACATCCTCTAGCTCTAGGAAAGTAGAGATATTCGTAGATCCAGGAGATTATGATGGGTCATTCATAAAATTCAACGAATGGTGGGCCAAAATCCAAGCCTAGATTCAGATAAACAGGCATGCAATAGAGCCTCAAAGCAGAGAAGCAATTCTCGCAGTACTATTCAGACTAAAAGGGCCAAGGGCAGGACCCTTTGCTCAATTAAGATTACAAAGAATGCATGGCAATCAAGGGTACAGCTGGACAGATCTAGAAAATGAGATAAGAAGCCTCTTTCAAGGGAGCAACATTAAAGATCGTGCCACCAAGAAAATAAACGAAATGAAACAAGGAGCAAATCAATCAATAGATGACTTCCTTGTAAAATGGTGGGCAGAATTTGAGAAAGCGGAATTAGGAGACCCACATGGAGTATACATACCTTCTCAAACAAAACACTAAACGATATCTCATGGACTATATCTGGAAAAACAACCTGAGGATGAATACAGTAAATGAAATGATGAATATACTCAGAGAAGTTGGAAATCGTTTGGAAGCACTCGATCTAATTGTTACATGTGGTCTTGGATAAGGTCGCACGTAGACCTACTAACACCTAGTAGGGTCAAGGGGATTCGGTCGTTCATATATACGATGATGTAGGGCCAGCTGTGGGGATGCTGGGTCGAGAGTACCATCAAGGATGTTGACGGATCAAGGGTGATTGCTGCCTAGCTTGGCTAGCGAGTCGTAGGATTGTGGATAAGGACACATGGGGGCAGGCGAGCTGTAGTGTGAAGCACTCACTTAATGGTAGAGCGAAGACGCAAGGAGCAAAGGTAAGTGGATTGCTAGTGCTAACTAGATGACAAGCCATAGGTAGAACTAAGCTAAGGAAAAGAGACGAAAGGCCCTGTTGAAGGGTTTATATAGTGAAATAAAGGCATGACAGTTACGTGTCACAATGGTTAAGGGCCGGCATGGGAAGCGGCATTAGAAACGGACAGAATAATAGAGAAACCACGTGTGAGAAGGAGATGTTAAGGGCTGATGCATTCGGTATGAGAAGATCAGAAGAAAAAGAGTACCTGCGCAATGGAGGATAAGCACGCTTACAAGATGTATGGAATGTTATGGAACGACATGGAATGTTTCGAGGTTAAGTGTAAGAAACAGAAAGATTCGTCTGATATAGAAAGAAAAGAGAAATCGTTCATCCTGCAAGTGAATCATAACATTACCCCCTTAGTAATCCAAAGCTATGGCAAGGATTCCTTACAATTCCCTGAAGGTGGGTCCTGGGGAGCCAGTGATGTTGGTGTAGCCAACATTGTCCAATTCGTCTCCATCCTCATAGGGCGATAGGGTGTGAGGTGAAGAGGGTGTGAGGTGATAAGATTGCTGGGAGGAGGATGGTATCATAACCCATTTGGAAGGCATGAGAGTACAACTGGTAACATGCGTGATAGATGAAGCCCTGTATTGTCCTGCTGAGAGTAGTGTGAGGAAAGATCAGCCCTGAGCCAGATATGAAGGCAGCTATGTGGTTGATCTGCATTGTGGTTTTGAACCACATATAAATAGGAGAACTATCTGAGGAATAGACACTAATAGGAACACGAAGTCAGTTGTCAATCATAAGCATATGGAAACAAACGTAATGCTCATCAGTGAAATGCTCCTCTCGAAGGCGGTTGATGTGTCGATGAGTGGAGACATCCAAGGGCGTTTGAGTGTCCCAGCCCAAGTGGGCGATAAGGGAGTCCGAACTGGGTGCATGGACGAGTTGAGGATGGTGGACTCCTAAGAACGAGGGGGGTCTAGAAGAAGGTTCCCAATGGGGCAGAGGTGTAAATGATGGCGAGGATTGAATCCTGCCTGAGATGGGGGAGACATGGGACTGAGGAACATCACCAACAAGAGTGGTGAAGTTGACAGGTTGTGGGGCAGTGGGGCGAGTAGGAGAGACCCTCTCAGGGTCAGTAGTGGAAAGACGGACAGTGCTGGGGTTGGTAGAGGGTGCAGCAGCAGGGGTGTCAACATTGGAGAATTCAATAGCCATTAGAAGAAGATGGAGCAGATTTATCTACAGCATGGTGGGCGAGCAGATGAAAAAGAGAAGGTGTGGGGGTGACATCTTTTATAATCGTCTAGTAACTCCGACGAATGCTTCAAATTCCACTCGGGTTCCCACGATTCTTCCTCAGTGTGTTACGATTTGCTGCAGGGTCTACTCTTTTTCTTTACTTCACATTACAGACTGACACTCATTTCCTTTCTCACGCCTACAACTCGCCATGTTCCGTGACGTTCCACGACATTCCGTACACTATGTAAGCGTGCTTATCCCTCACTGCGCAAGTACCCAATTACCTTCTGCTCTTCTCACGCCGTATGCGCCGGCCCTTATGTCTCTTTCTCATGCGTGGTTTTGCTATTGGCTTCCACTCTTCTCACGCCGTTTCCCACGCCGGCCCTTAACTATGTGACACGTAACCGTCACACTTTCTCTTCACTATTTAAACCCTTCAACAGGGCGTTTCATGTCTTCTCCTTAACCTAGTTCTACCTACAGCTCATGCCTAGTAGCTCTAGCAATCTACCTTTGTGTCCTCATTCTACACTTGAGTGAACACTTCACACTTCAACGCTCAACGCGTTTGTGTGTCTTCCCCTCGAACCTTAGACCTTATCGCCTGTGTGGCATAAGTCTTCCCTTGACTACCTTAACCACCGTTAGGTAGACCTCGACTGGCAACCCCACGGCCGGCTCTTGTGCGGATATTCTCAACCGCATCCCTCAGTTCCCTCCGACCCTAGGCCTCGTAGGTCTACGCACGACCATACCCAAGGGTCACGCGTAACACAGTGGAGTACCCTTTTCATCAGATTAGGTACTGGTAGGCCGATGGCATTCCTCAATGCTGTATGATTCGTTCTATTTCATATTCTTCTTGCCCTTCAACAAGATCCGGGGGCAGTGTAGGGAAGTTTGGGCTGTGGACGTCATTTTCGTGATAGGGCAATAACAGAGAAGCGTGGAATGTGTTGTGAATTTTCCACATTCATGGGAGTTAGGGGCAGTAGGAGATGGGAGAGATGACATCAGAGATAATAAAGGGTCCTTTGTGTTTTGCGGCAAACTTCAGATCTTGAATAGATCTTTTAAGATTCCTGGCCTCCAGCCAAACTCGCAGCCCTTTCTTGAAAGGTACGAATTTCAACTTAGACCTGGACGCCATGACTTGACATGCAAGTTCATGGGAAGCTAAGGCTTTGTCTCATAAAGTGGACAAAGCTTTGAGACAAGATTCTATGGCAGGAATATTAGTTTTGGCGATCACTGAGGGAAGGGCACAGGGTTCATATCCCATCATGAGGTAAAATGGGGATTTGCCAGTGACGGAGTGAGGGCAGTGGTTGTGTGTGAATTTGGCATGGGAGATATGTTCGGACCAGGTAGAAGGGTGATCTCTGTAGTAGATGCAGAGATAAGTCTCGACTTCTTGGTTGATGTATTCGGTTTCGCTGTTAGTCTGAGGGTGGTAGGCGGTAGAGAGGGAGAGGTCATAATTGAGGAGCTGGCCAAGTTCCTTGATGAAGGTGAAGGCAAATTGTGGGCCTCAGTCAAAAATGATTTTGTCGTAGAGACCGAAACGGAGGTAAACCTTGTGGAAAAAGAGTGCAGCAACTCCCTCAGCGGTAATAGATTTCTTAGTGGGGCAAAGAATTACCCCCTTAGTAAGGCTGTGATCCACCACAACCAATAAAGAGTCAAAACCTCCAGACAGCAGGAGATTGGTGATGAGGTCACAGGAGACCTGCTGGAAGGGGTGGGAGAATGTGGATGGAATAGGGATAAGCAGAGGGGAAGTAGGATGAGTGTTCACCTTGTTGTGCTGGCACATGGCACAGCCATCGATGTAAGAGCAAACAAATGTAGCAAGGCCCAGCCACCAGAACTCAGAGGTGATGAGTTGGCAGATTTTGAGATAATCCAGGTGGCCGGTGGAATTGTGGTCGTGGGAATGCTGGACTACAGCATGGTGAAGGTCATGGTCAGGAGGGACATAGATGTGGCCTTGGTACTGAAGGACGCCATCGGAGTACTGCCAGTTGGAGAGGCAAGAGCAAAAGGCAGGAGAAAGGGAGCCATCAAGTTCCTGCAATTTGTGGAGAATGAGATCATCAGAGGCAGAAGCGGAGGCAATATGGTTGGAGAGGGTGGAGTCGATGAGATGAACAAAGAGGGCGTCCGGGAGGAGGGTAACGCCAACATTATCCAAGTTGGCACGGGGAAGGAGGTTGGGGCAGTGGGAGAGGGTGTCCAGGCCAGCAAGCTGGGTACCAGGGACGTGAGTGATTGAATAGTCATAATCAGTGAGGTCAAGGAGCCAACAGGCTTGACGTCAGTTGAGGTCTTGGGGGCGACGGAAGCACATTAGGTTTTTGTGGTCAGAAAAGACTGTGACGGGGAAGGGAGAGCTGTGGAGGTACTGCCTCCAGGCTTTGAAACCACAGATAACGGCCAAGAGCTCCCGGTCGTGGATGTCATAGTTACATTCTGAGGATGAAAAGGATTGTGATAAGTAAGAACAGGGGTGCCAATCCCCATTCACATCAGTTTGTAACAAAATACCACCCAACATGTATTTAGAAGCATCGGTGGCCATAGCAAAAGGTCGAGAGATATTGGGCATAAAAAGGACAGGCTTATGAAGGAACAACTCCTTGAGTTGTTTGAAGGCGTTTTGCTGTGTGGTATCCCAAGTCCAAGGCATAGTCTTCTTGGTGAGATCAATGAGTGGTCGGGCGATGTTGGAGTATCTGGGGATAAAACATCTGTAGAAATTAGCAAAACCTAGGAAGGAATGGACATCTTTGACTTTCTGTGGTGGTGGCCACATAGTGTTACGATTCGCTCGCAGGACGAACGCTTTTTCTCTTTTATGTATCAATATCGGACTAATACTTTCCGTTTCGCACGCTTAAACTCACTCCTTCCATGTTGTTCTATGACATTCCATACATCTCATAAGCGTGCTTATTCCTTCACCGTGCAGATACTCCTTATCTTCTGATCTTCCCATGCTGTATACGCTGGCCCTTAACGTTTCTTTCTCATGCATGGTTTTACCATTGGATTTCTATTTCTAATGCCGCTTCCCACGCCGGCCCTTAACCACTGTGACATGTAACCATCACACCTTTACTTCACTATATAAACCCTTCAACAGGGCCCTTCGCTTTTCTCCTTAGCTTAGTTCTACCTACGGCTTGTCGCCTAGTGAGCACTAGCAATCTATCATCTTTACTCCTCAGTCTTCGTTCTACTATTAAGTGAACGCTTCACACTCGGCTCCACCGCCCTCGTGTATCTTTACCCTTGAACCTTTGACCCGCTTGTCAAGCTAGACAAGCAGTTTATCCCTCAACCCGTCGATATCCTTGACGGTACCTTCGACCCAGCACCCCCACTGTTACAAATTGATTTCGTGCTACTGACATTTTCGCATTTTTCTCATTATCTAATCTTATCTCACCATGATCATATCTATGATCACTCCTTTCACTATTCCTTTACCTTCTTATCCGATTAGATGAGATATGATGTCATCATGACATCACTGGTCTAGGTGCCTCACCACATACGCCTTACTTTAATTCCCTTACTCTAGACCTATCCTTTCACTATCACTCTTCCATTCCTTTCATATTTGCCTCACCTTAGCCAGCATGTACACTGCCCTGCTCCACACATATGTCATACCCTTTACCTTACCCTCTACCCAGCTGACTTAGAACATTGTATCTCCTACTGTACCATAGTGTATAAATACAGGGAACACTTGGGGACACTTCCCTAAGTTGTTTCACTTTGTCATTCCCTACTCTTGTCCAAGAAGATCTAGCCCTTCTTGTGAACATAACGTCACAGCAAGTCATCGCCTCATCTATCACCAGATAACTGAGCAACTTCGAGAGTTCTTTCTTACGTCCCCTATTCACATCATCCGTCTTCCCTAAAGACTGATAACATATCTTGTCTCGCTCCTTGATATAGATAAGATCTAGTTCAGTCTCCCTCACTTCAGATTACATCAAAGAGAGTAGTCGCTTCACCCACGGCTGGCCCTACGTCATCGTCGATACAAACGGCTGAAACCTTGACCCTACTAGGTGTTAGTAGGTTTACGTGCGACCACCCCCACAACCATGCGTAACAAAAGAACTAAGCTACCTCCTTGTTTGGGTACTACCACGTACGCCGCCCACCATAGCTTCCCACCGAAACACTCGAACCACTGATCTGCGTTGAAACCCTCGAGAACCTCCGTGTACCTCACACTCTGATTCCTCTGACACCTCCGACGATCCCAACCAAGCATATTGGGACGAAGACCCTGATGAGCCTTTACTAGACTCTGACGAAGAACTCGCTACCCGCGATCTTGCCCATAGTTTTTCTGCTTCAGTGCAGATACCCCGCCCACAGACTCCTCCATCGCCAATGCCCAGACGCCAAACTGGCCACATCTTTCCTCCGATCCCTCGCCCTCTGTTACAGCTATATATTTTTCACCTCTACTTAGCGCATACGAACGCTTTCCTTTTATCTTATCAAGGGAAAACCCGACTTAGACACTGTGCTAGACACAGGGGATCTACGGGCCCTTCTAGAT
>JBBPTX010000481.1:0-23461 GCA_038094595.1 Pulveroboletus aff. annulatus
AATCACATGACCCAGGGACCGTTTTGGTAGCCGAGAGTATGAACCTTATTTCATCTCACATAATCTAAGCGAAATTCCCACGGATGATTGCATTGTACTATACACACTGCATTTTAGTCAAACATTGTAACGCTTTTTGGAGTCACTGTACTTCTCTGCCGACAGAGGAGTCCTCTCAGAGGCTCAGCCGGAGCGTCACACCGGTGCTTAATTCCTCTTCAAAGAAAGCTAATCCTTCAATCTCCCCTGCAGATCAAATCCCAGACAAAGGAATCTTTTGCAAATCGTTAAAAATCGATAACAAACTAAAAATGAAGATAAAGGTAAAACCCAAAAACACTGATCAAAGTTTTATTACAGTATCAGCACTCTTGGACTCTGGTGCAAACTGCGTCTTTGTAGATAACATATTCGCTATGCAGCATGCACTCCCACTCAGACAACTCGCATAGCCCCTTACTGTCTACAATGTAGATGGTACTCAGAACGAAGCAGGCAAGATCATGCATGTTGCGTCCCTCTTGCTAGATTACAAAGGACATCAAGAGATAGTTGAAGCAGAAGTCACCAGCTTAGGAAAGAACCAAATGGTGATCGGCTACTCTTGGCTAAAGAAACATAACCCAGATATCAATTGGAAGACTGGGGAAATAAAATTAAGAAGTTGCGGAAGAGAATGTTGGGAGCTCAGAGATAAAAGCGTATATCTCAGGCTATTGGAAAAAGAAGAGCAGGAAGCTCAATATAAAGTATACAAAACCATAAAAACATTAGAAAAGAAACAAAATGAAAAACAAGGATGAAACATTAGAATAGGACAAGCAGTAGACGAAAAGTTGAAATCCCTCATGGATCAAAAGAAATCCACTGCAGAACTTGTGCCAGAATGTTATCACAAACATCTAAAAGTATTTGAAGAAAAGGCATCTACCAGAATGCCCACATGAAAATCTTGGGATCACGCTATAGATCTCAAAGAAGACTTTCAACTGAAGAAGGGAAGACTCATACCCCTGAGCGCAGATGAACAGAAGGAAGTATCAGACTGGCTAGAGGATCAGTCATCCAAAGGGTACATTAGATCTTCTAAATCTCCTCAAACATCACCAGTCTTCTTCATTCCAAAGAAAGATGGGCGGAAGCGCATGGTCCAAGACTATCGTTACTTAAATTCACAAACAGTGTGAAATAACTACCCTCTCCCTCTCATTTCGCAACTCGTAGATCGACTAAAAGGGGCTAAACTATTCACCACATTGGATCTCAGATGGGGATACAACAACGTACACATCAAAGAAGGTGACGAATGGAAAGCAGCCTTCGTCACACACAAAGGAACCTTCGAACCCTTGGTTATGTTCTTTGGGCTGTGTAATTCCCCAGCCACCTTCCAAACCATGATGAACGAATTATTCGCAGATATGGAAGATGTTGTGGTAGTCTATATTGATGACATCATGATATTTACTAAAACGGACAATGAACAAGAACATGCAGAAATCGTCAAAAGGGTATTAGAGCAATTAGAAGAGAACGACCTTTTCGCCAAACCAGAGAAATGCCATTTCTTCAAAAGAGAAGTTGACTATTTGGGGATGGTCGTAGGACAAGACAGGATCAAGATGGATAGAAAGAAGGTCGATGCCATCTTAGATTGGCCAGCACCTACCAATGAAAAAGGAGTGCGAAGCTTTCTCGGTCTTGCCAACTACTATCGTCGCTTCATAGAAGGATATGCGCAAGTCGCAAGACCCTTGAATGACCTTTTAAAGAAAGACTCTCCTTGGAAATGGGATTCCCCGCAACAGGACACTTTTGACAAGCTAAAAGAACGATTTACCACAGCCCCTATTCTCGCCTATCCAGACATTGATTGTTGATTCTGCCTAGAAACAGATGCCTCTGATTACGCAACTGGGGTGGTACTATCCATATTGAAAGGAGATAAATGGCATCCAGTAGTGTTTAGCTTGCACTCTATATCTCCTGAAGAGAGAAACTATCCTATTGCCGATAAAGAGATGTTGAGTATCATCAGAGCGCTGGAACAATGGCATTATTATCTAGAAGGAACAGAACATCCATTCGAAGTATGGAATGACCACGCAAATCTTCAATATTTCATGAGAGCGCAAGACCTATCTAGAAGACAAGCCAGATGGGCACAATATTTATCCAGATTCAATTACACCTTTGTATACAGACCAGGATCGTCCAATGTAAAGGCAGACGCTCTCTCTCGAAGAGAGGATCATGCACAAGGAATAGAGGACAATAACAAAGATATAACTATGATATCCCCAGAGTGGATAAGGACAACATCATCCAAAGTCACAATCTACGATGAAGGGGCACAGTTACATCAAGACATATTTAATCAAACGTGTCTCTTGACGGAGACAGAAGTACAGAAACTATGTAAGGAATACCAAGTATGTGAAGAGGTGAACGGGCTTCTTTACCAAGAAGGAAACTGGTTATACATTTCAGCCAAAAACAGAGATAATGAAGATTTAAGAATCAAGACCCTTAAATTATGTCACGACTCGCCTATGGCAGGTCATCCCAGAAATGAAAAGACTATTGAATTAGTTTTATGTCACTATTGGTGGCCCGGCGCCACATGTTACGATTCGCTCGTAGGACGAACACTTTTTCTCTTTTATCAATATCGGACTAACACTTTCCGTTTCTCACGCTTAACCCATTCCTTCCATGTCGTTCTACGACATTCCACTCACCTTGTAAGCGTGCTTATTCCTCCACTGCGCAGGTACTCCTTATCTTCTGATCTTCTCACGCCGTATGCGCCAGCCCTTAACGTTTCTTTCTCATACGTGGTTTTGCTATTGGCTTTCTATTTCTAACGCCGCTTCCCACGCCGGCCCTTAACGACTGTGACACATAACTGTTACGCCTTTTACTTCGATATATAAACCCTTCAACAGGGACGTCTCTTCTTCTCCTTAGCTTAGTTCTACCTACAGCTTGTCGCCTAGTTAGCACTAGCAATTCACTTGACTCTATTCCTCAGTCTTTGTTCTACTATTAAGTGAATGCTTCACGCTACGGCTCACCTGCCTTCGCGTGTCTTACCCTCAACCCTTTGACCCGTTAGTCAAGCTAGACAACGGTTATCCTTCGACCCGTCAAACAACATTGACGGAACCCTTGACCCAGCATCCCTATGGCTGGTCCTACGTTGTCGTCGATACGAATGACCGAACCCCTTGACCCTACTAGGCATTAGTAGGTTTACGTGCAACCCCACCCGTGGCCACGCGTAACAAAAGAACTAAGCTGCCTCCTCGTTCGGGTACTATCACGTATGCCGCCCACCATAGCTTCTCATCGAAACACTCGAACCACTGATCCACGTTGGAACCCTCGAGAACCTCTGCGTACTTCACACTCCGACTCCTCTGACACTCCTGATGATCCCAACCAAGCATATTGGGACGAAGACCCCGACGAGCCTTTATTGGACTCTGACGAAGAAGTTGCTACCCGCAACCTTGCCCATAGTTTTTCTGCCTCTGTGCAGATACCCCGCCCACAGACTCCTCCATCGCCAACACCCAGACGCCAAACCGGCCACATCTTTCCGCCAATCCCTTGTCCTCCATCGCCTACTATGACTACAAAACCCCTCGAACTCCGCATCAGCACCCCAGAAAAGTATGACAGCGACTATAAAACGGCCAAACAATGGTTTGACTCCGTCGCTTTTTACCTCAACGTCAACGCTGAGGTTTACACCTCCGACCCGAAGCGCATCGCCTTTGCGCTTTCCTACATGACTTGTGGTCCTGTGCTCACATGGGCAAACACCTTCAGATCCTCGAAGATCGCAGCCGACGGCTTGATTTCGATGGGGTCTTGGTCTGACTTTCGAGACGCCTTTATCCTGGCGTTTAAGCACTACGACACCACTGGCAATGCGATTGCCTGGCTCACCACCACCCGCATGACCACTACCAAGAATGGCGGATACTCCCCATCGCTCACTAAGTACAACACTCAGTTCCAGAACCACTGCGCCATTGCCGGCATCACTGACGACAATGTCCTTATCGGCTACTACTCGGCCACTATCCCTGACGCCCTCATGTGCCGTATCCTAGCTATGGAAACGGTCCCCACCACCATCGACGCCTGACTGAAGAAGGTAGTCACCTTCCAAACCCACATGGAGCGTGCTAGAGAAATTGCCGCTTGCCACAAGACTCCCACTTGCCACACGTACCACCAGTACACCGCCACTACCCCTACCAAAGATCCAAATGCCATGGACGTCGATGCTGTCCGCCTCCCACGACTTACCCCCGCTGAACACGAACAATGTCGCAGAGAAGGCAAATGCTTCCGCTGCCGACAGAAAGGACATTGGGCTACCAACTGCCCCACTTTTACGACAAACACCCCGAGGCTGAAGAAGACCATTCGGAAGGTCATAGAAGTGGAAGTCGAGGACGAAAAAGAGGTCCCTCGACTACAAGAGGTTGACGATGAAGAAGATGATGAAGAACCAAAGGTGTCTCGCGTCGCCTTTTCCTCCCCGGATTTTTGAAACGGAACACTGCCTTGATGTCAGTAGTTCCATCTATTACGTGTGCACCTGTACTTGTATCCACATCCAAGAAGTCAATGCACATCCCTTTGCAACTCATTGACCCCTCGCACACCTTGAAAACCGTCAACACCCGTGCCCTCATCGATAGCGGCGCAGATATCAACTGCCTCAACTGGGACTTCGCCTGAAAACACCGTCTTCCCCTTGACAAACTCCCAACACCCATCCCCGTAAACAATGTTGACCAAACTCCCAATGCCAAAGGAGCCATTCGCTACATCGCCTCTCTTTTCACCAACATTGATGGCATCACCCAACACATACGTTTCCACATCATGCATTGCGGGTCCGAGAACGTGATTCTCGGGACACCCTGGTTACGACTTACGAATCCCTCCATTGACTGGTCATCACAGACGATCAATATCCCAGAAACGGTAGATGAATCGGCCTTGCTCTATCATATCCACGTTGCTGATCTCAAGCGACATGACAACACCCAACCTCGAGCACCCCTGGCGAACCCACCTCGCCACGTCATGGTCGAAACCATTCCCAACCATACCCTCTCCATGTTCCTCGATATGCCGGATGGAAATCTTTACGTCCGACGCGCACTCCACGTCAACTCCTGCCAACAGGTTCTCAAAGCGGGATCCCGATATCACCAGACACATCTGAAACTTGTTGCCAAACTCACCACCGCCACGGAACTTGCAGCTGCTGCCAAGAAGGCGAAACCGAAAGTTACGCTCCCTGATGCCTATAACGACTTCGCCCCCGTCTTCGCCAAAGAATCCGCCGACTCTCTTCCCCCTTCTAGACCCTATGATCACGAGATCAATGTCAAAGACTCGTTTTCTCCAAAGATTGGTAAACTCTACCCGCTCACCCCTGATGAAAAGAAAGCTACAGAAGATTTCCTCGACGAAAACCTCGCTGCTGGCAAGATTCGCCCTTCAAATTCCTCTCAAGTGTCACCCTTCTTCTTCGTCAAGAAGAAAGACGGCAAGCTTCGCCCCTGCCAAGACTATAGGTATCTCAATGAACACACCATCTGTGATGCTTACCCGCTCCCTCTGATCTCCGACCTCCTCGACAAACTCAAAGGAGCTCGCGTATTCACCAAGTTCGACGTACGCTGGGGATATAACAACGTACGTATTAAAGACGGACATCAATGGAAAGGTGCCTTTCTTACTCATTGTTACAGTTATATATTTTTCATCTTTTACTTTGTGCATATAAACGCTTCTTTATCTTATCAGGGAAAACCCGACTTAGACACTGTGCTAGACACAGGGGATCTATGGGCCCTTCTAGATCAGTGGGCTTTACTTTCAGCTCTTCACTTTCGCCCCACTGATCACAGCATGTATTTAATACTTCGTGATCATCATAGACCTCACTACAGTCACCTCATCACTGTGATGTGATCCCTTATCTTTAATTACCATTGACATCTTCCATTTCCACCCACCCGCAGCAGATCAACGGCTGGAAACCTCACGTACTCATTAATCTCCGTTACAGGCCGACTCCTCATGTCGATCATGTTGGGCCTAGGGGATGGACTTATGTAGATACGTATCTAGATCGGTACAAAACATGTATCTACATGTAGAATAGTATATAAAGCGAGACTGGACGGAGCTCAGTCTCCAGTCTAGTTCTCTTGTCCACTGCCTACAAAGTAGCATTAAGATAGTCCTCTCATCTCGACGTCTATAAGATAGTGATTGCCTGCAAGAAATTGTAGTCGCAACACTCATAAGGGCCTCTTTGAACCCATGGTTATGTTCTTTGGCATGACTAACTCCCCAGCAACCTTCCAACGTTTCATGAATGACTCCTTCCATGACATGATCACCGAAGGATGGTTGGTAATCTACATGGATGACCTCCTCATCTTCTCCCCAGACGACGCCACCCACACTGAATACACACGCCGTGTCCTTCAACGGATGACGGAACTCGACCTCCATCTCAAAATGGAGAAATGCCAGTTTGCCGTCCCTGAGGTCGAATACCTCGGAATGATAGTCAAAGAAGGACAACTCGCTATGGATCCGGTCAAGCTTGACGGGATTGCTAAATGGCCCATGCCTCAGAAAGTCAAAGACGTCCGTTCCTTCCTCGGTTTTGCTAACTTCTACAGACGTTTTATCCCCGGATATTCGAATACCGCTTGCCCGCTCATTGACCTCACCAAGAAAACGATGCCTTGGACCTGGGCCTCAGCCCAGCAGACTGCCTTCGAACAACTCAAAGAGTTATTCCTTCATAAGCCCGTCTTGTTCATGCCTGATATCTCTTGCCCTTTTGCCATGGCCACCGACGCTTCGAAATATGCGTCGGGTGGTATTCTTTTACAAACGGACGCGAACGGGGATTGGCACCCCTGTTCTTACTTATCACAATCGTTCTCTTCTTCAGAACGAAACTATGACATTCATGACCGGGAGCTCTTGGCCGTTATCCGCGGTTTCAAAGCCTGGAGGCAATACCTCCATGGCTCTCCCTTTTCCGTCAAAGTCTTCTCCAACCACAAGAACCTTACGTACTTCCGCCGCCCCCAAGATCTCAACCGACATCAAGCCCGTTGGCTCCTTGACCTCGCCGATTACGACTACTCAATCACCCACGTCCCTGGCACTCAACTTGCTGGCCCCAACGCCCTTTCCTGCCGTCCTGATCTCCTTCCTCGTACAGACTCTGATAATATCGGGGTTACCCTCCTCCTGGATGCCCTCTTTGTTCGACTCATCAACTCCGCCCTATCAAACCACATCGCCTCCGCTTCTGCCTCCGATGACCTCGTTCTCCACAAATTACAGGAGATCGATGGCTCTCTTCCTCCTGCTTTCCGCTCGCATCTTGGGGATTTGCAATACTCCGACAGCGTTCTCCAGTACCAAGGACGCATCTACGTCCCTCCCGACTGTGACCTTCACTGCGCTGTTGTCCAGCGCTCCCATGACCACAATTCCGCCGGTCACCCCGGCTACCTTAAAACCCACCAGCTCATCGCCTCCGAATTTTGGTGGCCGGGTCTTGCCTCTTTTGTTCGCTCCTATGTTGAGGGCTGTGCCGTGTGCCAGCGCAACAAGACGAACACTCACCCCTCGTCTCCCCCCCTTGTTCCCATCCCGTCCTCTTGTTCTCGCCCTTTCCAACAGATCTCCTGCAATCTTATCACCGACCTTCCGCTGTCCTCGGGGTTTGACTCATTATTGGTCATGGTGGACCATGGCCTTATTAAGGGGGTAATTCTTTGCCCCACGAAGAAGACAATCTCTGCCGAGGGTGTAGCAGCGCTCTTTTTCCATAAGGTTTATCTCCACTTCGGCCTTTACAAGAAAGTCATCTCCGATCGAGGACCACAGTTCGCCTCTGCCTTTGCCAAAGAACTCGGCCGTCTTCTTAACTATGATCTTTCCCTTTCCACAGCGTATCACCCTCAGACTGACGGCAAAACTAAACATGTCAACCAGGAAGTTGAGACATATCTCCGCATCTACTGCGGAGACCACCCCTCCACTTGGTCCGATCACATCTCCCATGCTGAATTCACCCATAATCACTGCCCTCATTCCATCACCGGCAAATCCCTGTTTTATCTCATGATGGGATATGAACCCTGTGCCCTTCCCTCGGTAATCGCTGACACCAACATCCCTGCCATCGAAACCCACCTCAAAGAGCTGACTGCTCTATGAGAAGAAGCCCTCGCATCCCATGAACTTGCACGTCAAGTCATGGCATCCCGGTCTAAGTCAAAATTCATACCCTTCGAGAAAGGACAATGAGTTTGGCTGGAGGCCAGGAACCTTAAAAGGTCCATCCAAGATCCGAAGTTCACCACAAAACGTGAAGGCCCCTTCGTTATCTCTGACGTCATCTCCCCTGTCTCCTACCACCTCCGACTCCCACGAACGTGGAAAATCCACAACACATTCCACGCTTCTCTGTTATCGCCCTATTGCGAAAACGACGTACACGGCCCGAACTTCCCTACACCGCCTCCGGATCTTGTCGAAGGACAAGAGGAATACGAGATAGAATGGATCATATGACGTCGAGGTATGCCGTTGGCCCATCAGTACCTGATCCGATGGAAAGGGTACTCCGCCGAAGAAGAATCTTGGGAACCCGAGTGGAACTTGAAACATGTGTCGGAATTACTAGACGATTATAAAAGACGACACCCCCGCGCTTTCTCTCTTGCATCCGCTTGCCCACCACGACACAGATAAACCCCCTCCATCTTCTCTTAATGGCCATCGAATTCACCAATGTCGACACCCCTGCCGCCGCGCCATCCACCAACCCCAACACCATCCGTCTTCCCACTACCGACCCCGAGAGGGTCTCTCCTACTCGCCCCGCCGCCCCTCAGCCTATCAACTTCACCACTCTTGTTGGCAATGTTCCCCAGTCCCATGTCTCCCCCGTCTCTGGCAGGATTCAATCCTCGCCATCGTTTATGCCTCTGCCCAATTGGGAACCTTCTCCCGGACCTCCCTTGTTCCTAGGTGTCCACCGCCCCCAGCTTGTCCGTGCGCCTAGCTCGGACTCCCTTATCGCCCATTCGGGATGGGACTCCCAGGTCCCGTTAGATGTTTCTAGCCACCGCCACACCGGCAGGATCCGGGAAGAATGGTTTACCGATGAGCATTATGTTTGATTTCATTCTCTTATGTCTGATGACCGCCTTCAGGTCCCTATTAGCGTTTACTCTTCTGATGGTTCGCCCATCTTCACCTGGTTCGAATCCGCGATGCAGTTGAACCACATTGCCACCTTCGTCTCTGGCTCTGACCCGGTTTTTCCTCATACCACACTTGGCAGGACCATGCAGGATTTCATCTACCACGCGCACTACCAGTCATACTCTCACGCCTTCCAAATGGGTTACGACTCCTTCCTCCTCGACGTTGATAACCACTTCCGAGATCTTGCTGCCGCAGGTCGAGGACTTGGCAACGAAGTTTTACGGGATGGATTGCCTATTCACAGGCAAACACTTAATGACTGGTGGACAGGTCGAAATGGCAGAGATCGCGTATACCCCGGCCATCCTCGTTTCAATCAATGGTGCTTCCAGTGCCACTGTCTCGGGCATACCCAGTTATCCTGTCAACAATACATCTGCACGGGCTGTCGACGACAAGCACCTGGTCATTCCCTCGCCTGTTGCCCAGGATCCTCTCACCCTCTTGCCTCTCACCTTACCTCCCCCCGCGCTCAATCCTCTTCTACGTCCACGCCTCGCCGCCCCCAAGCCACGTTCCGCAACGGACAAATCGTCCGTCAAGCTACTCCCCACCACACCTCTCATCAGTCTTCCTCCTCCTCTCAACAATCTTACCACCCCGTGCCATCCTCTCCTCACGCCCCCTCCCCCTATGAGGATGGAGATGAACTCGATGATGTTGGCTATGCCAATATCACCGGCTCCCCAGGACCCACCTTTAGGGACTTGTAAGGAATCCTCGCCGTAGCTTCAGGTTACTAAGGGGGTAATGTTACGATTCACTTGCAGGATGAATGCTTTTTCTCTTTTATCAATATTGGACTAACACTTTCTGTTTCTCATGCTTAGCCCATTCCTTCCATGTCGTTCTACAACATTCCACTCACCTCGTAAGCATGCTTATTCCTCCACTGCGCAGGTACTCCTTATCTTCTGATCTTCTCACGCCATATGCGCCGGCCCTTAATGTTTCTTTCTCATACGTGGTTTTGCTATTGGCTTTCTATTTCTAATGCCACTTCTCACGCCGGCCCTTAACAACTGTGACACGTAACTGTCACGCCTTTTACTTCGATATATAAACCCTTCAACAGGGACGTCTCTTCTTCTCCTTAGCTTAGTTCTACCTATGGCTTGTCGCCTAGTTAGCACTAGCAATTCACTTGACTCTATTCCTCAGTCTTCGTTCTACTATTAAGTGAACGCTTCACGCTATGGCTCACCCACCTTCGCGTGTCTTACCCTCGACCCTTTGACCCGTTAGTCAAGCTAGACAACGGTTATCCTTCGACCCGTCAAACAACCTTGACGGAACCCTTGACCCAGCATCCCTACGGCTGGTCCTACGTTGTCGTTGATATGAATGACCGAACCCCTTGACCCTACTAGGCGTTAGTAGGTTTACACGCGACCCCACCCGCGGCCATGCGTAACATCATGACTCAAATTAAAGATTATGTATCTCGTTGCGACCGATGCGCACGAATGAAACCTTCTAACCAACCCAGCTTTGATTTATTACAACCTTTAGAAATCCCTAGTGGACCCTGGCAGGACATATCCATCGATTTTGTCACTGATCTGCCAGAAAGTAATGGATCAGACAGCATTCTAGTAGCTGTAGATCATTTCTTAAAAGAAGTGGTGCTTATCCCTTGTCGCAAGACGACGTCCGCCATTGAGACAGCAAGTCTCTACCTCCACCACATCTTCAAGCACCATGGAATTCCACTATCTATAGTGTCCGATCGAGGACCACAGTTTGCCTCACAAGTCATGGCAGAGCTATGCAAGAGGCTTAATATAAAACAATGTCTATCTACTGCACATCACCCACAGACAGATGGTCAAACAGAAAGAATGATCAGGGACATGCAGCAGTATCTAAGAATATTCTGCACAGAGCGCCAAGGCAAATGGGCACAATGGCTACCCATCGCACAATTCAGCTATAATTCCAAGAGGCAAGCCTCAACAAAGAAGTCTCCATTCGAAGTCACTCATTCTTACACTCTGCGCATGGGAATAGAACCCATTGCATCATCTTCCAAAGCACCAGCTGCCAACAAATTCCTATCCAACCTACACGATGTGACGGGGCAAACTAAATTAAATCTAGAAGAAGCTCAGCTGCACATGAAAGCACAAGCTGATAAACATAGAAAGGAAACTCCTCCCTATAACGTTGGAGATAAAGTATGGCTTTCCACAGATAACTTAGGGTTGCCGCGTGCAAGTCGCAAGTTAGCAGAGCGATGGTTAGGGCCATATGACATCATCACGCTAGTTGGGGATAATGCAATAACCCTTCGCTTGCCATCCTCTATGCGAATCCATCCAACCGTTAACATATCATGGGTTAAGCCTTATAAAGAAAGGCTTCAGGGACAACCTGTCATCACTCCCGGCCCTATATAGGTAACCGAGGATCGAGATAACTTATACAAAGTAGAAAGAATCATCGCTAGTAGATTCAAAGGTCGTCGCCTTGAATACCTGGTCCATTGGCTGGGCTATGATGAGACAGATCGAACTTGGGAACTGGAAGATCATCTTCTACCGGGTGCACTTGATGCCATCAGCGATTTCCATAGGGAGTATCCTTCTGCACCTCGACGGTTGCGGATGTCTCATTCAGCATTTATACGTGTTACGCTTGGCCCGGGTAGGGTCAAGCGTAGCCCTGTAATATCCACCTATGTGGAATCGAGGGGATCGACCGGCGGGGTTACCGACGGTGGTGGTACAGCCTAGAGCTGCTGGGAGTTGAAGGGTACACTTGGGTGAAGATGCCCAAGCATCAGGGTTCACTCAAGAGTCAAACGAGACTCGTAGAGGTGAGGGACAAGGGGTAACAATGTCGTGTATTCAAGGGAACACTACAAGTAGGCGGAAACCCACAGGGAGGACAAAGTTAAGAGAAGAGGCATAAGGTCAGATCGACTGGTATATATAGTGAAGAGTGACGTGTGACAGTAATGTCACAGGGTCAAGGGTATTGGTTAAGGGCCGGCGTAGGAAGCGGCGGTAGAATGTGAAAGAAGATGATAGAATGTGATAGAACCTACGCGTGAGAGTGGAATAAGAACGTGCCAGTGCATGCGGCGTAAGAAGATGAACACGTGTGCGATAAGGCAGCACGAGGAAGATAAGTGCACAAGATCACGTAAGTAGTATGATGTACGTGAGAGATATCTCGGAGAGCCGAGGGTCAAGGGTAAAGGGTTGGCACAGGCAACCGGAGAAGAGCGGAAGAGTGAGCGTTCGCGCAAGGAGCAGAGAAGAGAAAGAGGAGAAAACGTGCCCGGCATGATGAATCGTAACAATACGATGCTTTCACGAATGCGAAGATCTCACTCTTTCATCGACACACCCTTTTGATCGCCTGGAAGTTGATCCTTAGATGGGGGGTAGTGTTACAGCTATATATTCTTACAGCTATTCTATTTTTCACCCTTTAACTTGCGCATATAAACACTTCCTATCTTATCAAGGGAAAACCTGACTTAGACACTGTGCTAGACACAGGGGATCTACGGGCCCTTCTAGATCAGTGGGCTTCACTTTCAATCCCTCACCTTTCGCCCCACTGATCACACACACACGTATTTAATACATCGTGATCATCACAGACCTCACATCAGTCACCCCATCACTGTGATGTGATCCCTTATCTTTAATTACCGTTGACATCTTCCATTCCACCCACGCGCAGCAGATCAACGGCTGGTAACATCATGTATGAATTAATCTCCGTTATAGGCCGACTCCTCATGTTGATCATGTTGGGCTTAGGAGATGGACTTATGTAGATACGTATCTAGATTGATACACAACATGTATCTACACTTAGAATAGTATATAAAATGAGACTGGACGGAGCTCAGTCTCCAGTCTAGTTCTCTTATTCCCTCCTACAAGTTTTACCTAAGATAGTTCTCTCCACTCGACGTCTAAAGATAGTGATTGCCTGCAAGCCTTGTAGTCGCAACACCACACAGGTACTCCTTACCTTCTGATCTTCTCACGCTGCATGCGCCGGCCCTTAACGTTTCTTTCTCATGCGTGGTTTTGCCATTGGATCTCTATTTCTAACGCTGCCTCCCATGCCGGCCCTTAACTACTATGACACGTAACCATCACGCCTTTACTTCGTTATATAAACCCTTCAACAGGGTCTCCCCTTTTTTCTTTAGCTTAGTTCTACCTACGGCTTATTGCCTAGTTAGCACTAGCAATCCATTTGCCTTTACTCCTAGTGTCTTCACTCTACCATTAAGTGAGCGCTTCGCACTATGGCTCACCCGCCTTCGTGTGTCTTCACCTAGAACCTTTGACCCGTCTGTCAAGCTAGATGACGGATACTCCTTTGACCCGTCACTCTCGACGGTACCCTTGACCCAGCAACCCCACGGCTGGCCCTAGCGTCTTCGTCGACATGAACAACCGAACCCTTGATCCTACTAGGCGTTAGTAGGTCTACGCGCGACCTTACCCATGGCCATGCATAACAAAAGAACTAAGCTACCTCCTTGTTCGGATACTATCACGTACACCGCCCACCATAGCTTCTCATCGAAACACTCGAACCACTGATCCGCATTGGAACCCTTGAGAACCTCTGCGTACTTTGCACTCTGACTCCTCTGACACCCCCAACGATCCCAACCAAGCATATTGGGACGAAGACCCTGATGAGCCTTTAGTAGACTCGGATGAAGAACTCGCTACCCACGACCTTGCCCATAGTTTTTCTGCTTCAGTACAGATACCTCGCCCACAGACTCCCCCATCACCGACACCCAGACGCCAAACCGGCCACATCTTTCCCCCAATCCCTCATCCACCGTCACCCGCTATGACTACCAAGCCTCTTGAACTCCGCATCGGCACCCCAGACAAGTACGATGGTGATTATAGGACAGCCAAGCAATGGTTTGACTTCGTCGCCTTCTACCTCAACGTCAATGCTGAGGTATATACCACCGACCCGAAGCGCATCGCCTTCGCACTTTCTTATATGACTCGAGGTCCCGCACTCACATGGGCAAACACCTTCCGTTCCTCGAAGATCGCAGCCGATGGCTCAATTTCTATGGGACCATGGTCCGACTTTCGAGATGCCTTTATTTTGGCGTTCAAACACTACGACACCACCAGCAATGCGATTGCCTGGCTCACTACCACCCGCATGACCGCCACCAAGAATAGCGGATACTCCCCTTCATTCACCAAGTACAATGCTCAGTTCCAGAACCACTGTGCTATCGCCAGCATCACCGACGACAATGTCCTTATCGGCTACTACTCAGCTGCCATCCCCGACACCCTTATGCACCGAATCCTAGCTATGGAGATGGTCCCCACCACCATAGACGCCTGGTTAAAGAAGGCTGTAACCTTCCAAACCCACATGGAGCGCGCTCGAGAAATTGCTGCTTGCTACAAAACCCCCACCTGCCACACATATCACCAATACTCCGCCCCTGCTCCCACCAAAGACCCCAATGCCATGGATGTTGACGCTATCTGCCTCCAACGACTCACCCCTGCCGAGTGAGAACAATGTCACAAGGAAGGAAGGTGCTTCCGCTGTCGCCAGAAAGGGCATTGGGCAACCAATTGCCCCACATTTACTTCAAACTCCCCAAGGCCTAAGAAGATTGTCCGGAAGGTAGTAGAAGTAGAAGTCAAGGACGAAGAAGAAGTCCCTCGACTACAAGAGATCGACGAAGAAGACGACGATGAAGAACCCAAGGTGTCTCGGGTCGCCTTTATCTCCAAGGATTTTTGAAACGGAATGCTGCTTCGATGTCAGTAGTTCCTCCTATTACGTGTGCGCCTGTACTTGTATCCACGTCCAAGAAATCAATGCATATTCCTCTACAACTCATTGATCCCTCACATACCATGAAAACCGTCGATACCCACGCCCTCATCGATAGCGGAGCAGACATCAATTGCCTTGATTGGGACTTTGCCCGAAAACATCGCCTTCCCTTGGATAAACTCCCAATGCCCATCCCTGTCAACAACATTGATCAAACCCCCAATGCCAAGGGGGCCATCCATTACACCACCTCCCTCTTTACAAACATTGATGGAGTCGCTCAGCATGTACGCTTCCACGTCATGCACTGCGGGTCCGAGAATGTGATCCTCAGGACGCCCTGGCTGTGGCATACAAACCCCTCCATTGACTGGTTGTCACAAACAATCAATATCCCCGAAACAGTAGACAAGTCAGCCTCCCTATACCACATCTACGTCGCCGATCTCAAGCAACACGACAATGCCCAACCCCAAGCACCTCTCGTGAAACCACCCTGCCATGTCATGGTCGAGACCATTCCCGACCATATCCTCTCTACGTTTCTGGACATGCCAGATGGAAATCTCTATGTCCGCCACGCCCTCCACGTCAACTCCTGCCAACGAGTTCTCAAGACGGGGTCTCGTTACCATCAGATGCACCCAAAGCTTGTTGCCAAGCTTACCACGGCCACAGAACTTGCAGCAGCCGCTGAGAAGGCCAAACCAAAAGTTACTTTACCCAATGCCTATAAAGACTTTGCCCCAGTCTTCGCCAAAGAATCCACCAACTCACTTCCCCCATCTCAACCTTACGACCACGAGATCAATGTCAAGGACTCGTTTACCCCCAAGATAGGCAAGCTCTACCCACTCACCCCTGATGAAAAGAAAGCTACAGAAGACTTCCTTGACGAAAATCTCGCCGCTAGCAAGATTTGCCCTTCGAATTCCCCTCAA
Source organism: Pulveroboletus aff. annulatus (assembly GCA_038094595.1). Classification (NCBI taxonomy): domain Eukaryota; kingdom Fungi; phylum Basidiomycota; class Agaricomycetes; order Boletales; family Boletaceae; genus Pulveroboletus; species Pulveroboletus aff. annulatus. Next base: position 16,101 of record JBBPTX010000481.1, read on the forward strand.
GTGTTACCCTTCTTCTTTGTCAAAAAGAAAGACGGTAAACTTCACCCCTGCCAAGACTACTGATACCTCAACGAACATACCGTATGCGACGCCTACCTGCTACCTCTGATCTCCAACCTCCTCGATAAACTCAAGGGCGCCCGTGTATTTACCAAGTTCGATGTGCGATGGGGTTATAACAACGTACGTATAAAGGATGGGCATCAATGGAAAGGTGCCTTCCTTACTCACAAAGGACTCTTCAAACCTATGGTAATGTTTTTTGGAATGACCAACTCACCCACGACATTCCAACGATTCATGAATGACTCCTTCCGTGACATGATTGCCGAGGGATGGTTAGTAATCTACATGGACAACCTTCTCATCTTTTCCCCAGACGACACCACCCACACCGAACGCACCTGCCGTGTCCTTCAACAGATGACGGAACTTGACCTCCACCTCAAACTGGAGAAATGCCAGTTTGCCGTCCCCGAAGTCGAATACCTCGGGATGATTGTCAAGGAAGGACAACTCACTATGGATCCTATCAAACTAGATGGGATTGCCAAGTGGCCGACACCACAGAAAGTCAAGGATGTCCATTCCTTTCTAGGGTTCGCTAATTTCTATAGACAATTTATTCCTGGATATTCCAATATCGCTTGCCCCCTCATCAACCTAACTAAGAAAACTATGCCTTGGACATGGGCCAACTCACAACAAACCACATTCGAACAACTTAAAGAGCTGTTCCTCCATAAGCCTGTCCTCTTTATGCCAGATATCTCTTGACCTTTTGCCATGGCCACCGATGCGTCCAAATACGCATCAGGCGGTATCTTATTACAAACGGATGCAAACGGGGATTGGCACCCCTGTTCTTACTTATCACAGTCCTTCTCCTCTTCAGAATGCAACTACGATATCCACGACCGGGAGCTCTTGGCCGTTATATGCGGTTTCAAAGCCTGGAGGCAGTACCTCCATGGCTCTCCCTTCCCCGTCAAAGTTTTCTCCGATCACAAGAACCTCACGTACTTCCACCGCCCCCAAGACCTCAACCATTGTCAAGCCCGCTGGCTCCTTGACCTCACAGATTACGATTACTCAATCACCCACTTCCTGGTTCTCAGCTCGCTGGCCTAGATGCCCTCTCCCATCGCCCGGATCTCCTTCCTCGTGCCGACTCCGATAATACCAGTGTCACCCTCCTCCCTGATGCCCTTTTTGTCCATCTTATCGACTCTGCCCTTGCAAACCACATCGCCTCCACCTCTGCCTCCAACGATCTTGTCCTCCATAAATTACAGAAGATCAACAGCTCCCTACCCCCTGTGTTCCGTTCCCGACTCACCGACTGGCAATACTTCGACGGTGTTCTCCAGTATCAAGGGCAAATCTACGTCCCTCCCAACCGTGACCTTCACTGCGCTGTGGTTCAACACTCCCATGATCATGACTCTGCTGGTCACCCCGACTTTCTCAAAACCCGCCAGCTCATCACCTCTGAATTTTGGTGGCCAGGCCTCGCTACCTACGTTCGTTCCTACGTTGAGGGCTGTGCCATGTGCCAGCGTAACAAAGCCAACACTCACCCTATGGTCCCCCCGCTTGTCCCCATTCCGTCCTCCTGCTCCCACTCTTTCCAGCAGATCTCCTGTGATCTGATCACTGATCTCCCATTGTCCGGGGGATTTGACTCGTTATTGGTCGTGGTGGACCACGGCCTTACTAAGGGGGTAATTCTTTGCCCTACGAAGAAGATCATCACAGCCGAGGGCGTAGCAGCGCTCTTTTTCCATAAAGTTTACCTCCGCTTCAGACTCTACGAGAAAATCATCTCAGATCGCGGCCCCCAGTTTGCCTCTGCCTTCGCCAAAGAACTCGGATGACTTCTAAACTACGACCTCTCCCTCTCCACAGCCTACCATCCCCAGACTGACGGAGAAACTGAACGCGTCAACCAAGAAGTCGAAACGTATCTTCGCATCTACTGCGGGGATCACCCTTCTACTTGGTCCGATCATGTCTCCCACACTGAATTTACCCACAATCACCGCCCCCACTCCATCACTGGCAAGTCCCCGTTTTATCTCATGATGGGATACGAACCCCGTGCTCTTCCTTCAGTGATCGCCGAAACCAACATTCCCGCCATAGAAATCTGCCTCAAGGAGCTAACCGCCCTTCAAGACAAAGCCCTCGCATCCCATGAACTTGCACGACAAGTCATGGCATCCAGGTCTAAGTCGAAATTTGTACCTTTCAAGAAAGGGGAACAAGTTTGGCTGGAGGCTAGGAACCTTAAAAGGTCCATCCAAGATCCAAAGTTCGCTGTGAAACGCGAAGGCCCCTTCGTTATCTCTGATGTTATTTCCCCTGTCTCCTATCACCTCTGACTCCCACGAACATGGAAAATCCACAACACGTTCCACGCTTCTCTGTTATCACCCTATTGCGAAAATGACGTACACGGCCCGAACTTCCCTACACCGCCTCCGGATCTTGTCGAAGGACAAGAGGAATATGAAATAGAATGAATCATACAGCATCAAGGAATGCTGTCGGCCTGTCAATACCTAATCCGATGGAAAGGGTACTCGGCCGAAGAAGAATCATGGGAACCTGAGTGGAACCTGAAACATTCGGCAGAGTTGCTAGAGGATTATAAAAGACGACACCCTCGCGCCTTCTCTCTTTCATCTACTTGCCCACCACACAGCAAATAAACCCTCTCCATCTTCTCCTCATGGCTATCGAATTCACCAATGTCGACACCCCCGCTGCCGCACCCTCTACCAACCCCAACACCGTCCGTCTTCCCTCTACCAACCCCGAGAGGGTCTCTCCTACTCGCCCCACCGCCCCACAGCCTGTCAACTTCGCCACTCTTGTTGGCAATGTTCCCCAGTCCCACGTCTCCCCTGTCTCGGGCAGGATCCAATCCTCACCATCGTTTACCCCTCCGCCTGATTGGGAACCTTCTCCCGGGCCCCCCTCATTCCTAGGCGTCCACCACCCCCAACTGGTCTGCATACCCAGCTTGGACTCTCTTGTCACCCACTCGGGATGGGACTCCCAAGTCCCACTCGACGTTTCCTCACATTGTCACACCAACTGGCTTTGGGAGGAGCGATTTACCGATGAGGATTATGTTCACTTTCACTCGCTTATGTCTGACGATCGTCTCCATGTTCCTATTAGTGTATATTCTATGGATGGCTCGCCCATCTTTACTTGGTTTGAAACCGCCATGCAGATCAACCATGTCGCCACCTTTGTCTCTGGCTCAGGCCTGGTATTCCCTCATACAACTCTCAGCAGGACCATGCAGGACTTCATCTATCATGCACGATACCAGTTGTACTCTTACGCCTTCCAGATGGGATATGACACTTTCCTCCTTGATGTCGATAACCACTTCCAAGACTTAGCTGCAGCTGGTTGAGGACTTGGGAACGAAGTCCTGAGGGATGGATCACCCATCCATAGGCAAACCCTAAATGACTGGTGGACTGGTCAAAATGGCAGAGATCACATTTATCCCGGACACCCTTGCTTCAATCAATGGTGCTTCCAGTGCCACTGTCTTGGGCATACCCAGTTATCCTGTCGTCAATACGTCTGTACGGGTTGCCGCCGACAAGCGCTGGGTCACTCCCTTGCCCGTTGCCCAGGATTCTCTCGCCCTCTCGCCTCTCGCCTCACCTCTCCCCATGCTCAGTCCTCATCTACGTCTACTCCTCGCCGCTCCCAAGCCGCATTCCACAATGGACAAATCGTCTGTCGAGCCACACCCTGCCATACCTCTCGTCAGTCTTCCTCTTCCTTGCAACAGTCTTACCACCTCGCACCATCCTCTCCCCGCGCCCCTTCCCCCTATGAGGATGGAGACGAACTAGACGACGTCGGTTACACCAACATCACCGGCTCCCTGGGACCCACTTTTAGGGATTTGTAAGGAATCCTCGCCATAGCTTCAGGTTACTAAGGGGGTAATGTTACGATTTGCTCGCAGGATGAACACTTTTTCCTTACTTTCCCTTTTGGACTAATACTTTTCATTTCTCACGCTTAAACTCATTCCTTCCCTGTCGTTCTACGACATTCCATACATCTCATAAGCATGTTTACTCCTCCACTGTGCAGGTACTCCTTACCTTCTGATCTTCTCATGCTGCATGTGCCAGCCCTTAATGTTTCTTTCTCATGCGTGGTTTTGCCATTGGATCTCTATTTCTAACGCTGCCTCCCACGCCGGCCCTTAACTACTGTGACACGTAACCGTCACACCTTTACTTCGTTATATAAACCCTTCAACAGGATCTCCCCTTTTTTCTTTAGCTTAGTTCTACCTACAGCTTATCGCCTAGTTAGCACTAGCAATCCATTTGCCTTTACTCCTAGTGTCTTCGCTCTACCATTAAGTGAGCGCTTCGCACTATGGCTCACCCGCCTTCGTGTGTCTTCACCTAGAACCTTTGACCCGTCTGTCAAGCTAGATGATGGATACTCCTTTGACCCGTCACTCTCGACAGTACCCTTGACCCAGCAACCCCACGGCTGGCCCTAGCGTCTTCGTCAACATGAACGACCGAACCCTTGACCCTACTAGGCATTAGTAGGTCTATGTGCGACCTTACCCACGGCCACACATAACACCTTTAGTCCTCCTCACCTGAAAAAATGAACCCTGGCTTTGGACATCCCTCCAACAGAACGCTTTCACTCATCTTAAGGATGCTTTCTTCTCCGCACCAGTTCTGTCCCTTCCTGATCCTTCTCACCCCTTCTCCCTTATGACCGATGCCTCCCTCCCCGCAGCAGGAGCCCTTCTTCTCCAGGAGGACACCAATGGCAATCTCCACCCATGCGCATACTTCTCTCACACCTTCTCCCCTACTGAATGAAATTATGACATCTATAACAGGGAACTCCTCACTGTCATCCTCGCCCTTTAGGAATGGCGCCACTATCTTCTGGGCACTTCTCACTCCGTCACCATCCTCACCGACCACAAAAACCTCTCTTATCTCAAAGATCCTAGAAAGCTCTCTTGACGCCAGGCTCGCTGGTCCCTTTTCCTCCAGGACTTCGACATCCTATGGAAAGTCACCCCAGGAATGCAGATGGGACCAGCAGACGTCTTATCTCACAAGGACTCCATTGACACCTCCCTGGACAATGTGGACGCAGCTATCCTCCCAGACCCTGCCATCATCAATGCCCTTGATGCCTCTCTTTTCCGTTCTATTCAAACCTCCCCATCCTCCGACCCACTTGTCCTCAAAGCCCTCCAATCCCTCTCTGAAAAGTCACCCCTCTTCCCTCGCTCCTCCCTCTCTGATTGGTCTTTTGAAAATGGCCAACTCTTCTTCCACAATCGCCTCTATGTTCCCTCCTCAGCTCGTTCGTCCCTCCTCCATGCTGTTTACTCGTCTTCCACCTCCGGTCATGCTGGTCTTTTTCATACCAAAGCCATCCTAGAACGCGACTACTGGTGGCCAGGCCTCTCCTCCTTTGTCCAATCCTTTGTCCTCAGTTGCCCCACCTGTCAACAAAGCAAGGTCAACACACATCCCACCACTCCACCCCTTATACCCATCGCATCGTCCTCCTGCCTTCCATTCAAACAACTCTCTGTTGACCTCATCACTGACCTCCCCTTTTCTTTGATCTTCAACTCCATCATGGTCATGGTCGACCATGGTCTTACAAAAGGGGTGATTCTCCTCCCCTGTAACAAAATCATCAACGCAGTAGGAGTGGCAAAACTTTTCTTTGACCACATCTTTAAGTGTTTCAGCCTATATGATTCTATCATCTTGGACAGGGGACTCCAATTTGCATCTGCTTTTGCTCAGGAAATGGCCAGACTACTCCAATACGACATGAAACTATCCACTGCATACCACCCACAGATAGATGGACAAACTGAACAAACAAACCAAGAATTAGAGACGTACCTTCACATCTTTTGCACCAATAACCCCCACTCCTGGACGGACTTCCTCACCACAGCAGAATTTCACCACAATTCCATGCCTCACAGCTCGACCAAACAATCCCCCTTCTCCCTCCTCCTTGGGTACGAACCTTGATCCTACCCTGCCATTAACAAGACTTTCATCCCCTCTCTCAGCAAACGACTCATTTCCCTTGATCATGCCTGGAAGGAAGCTTTAGCTGCTCATGAATCCACTCGACTCACCATGATCAGACATTCCACTCGTTCCTTCACTCTATGGAAAGTTGGAGACAAGGCCTGGCTTGAAGCCACCAATCTACACATCCCATACCCATCTAGGAAACTCTCGCCCAAGAGACACGGACCTTTCAAGATCTCTCAGGTCTTATCTCCTCTCTCCTACTGACTCTGTCTTCCACCCACTTGGAAAATACATGATGTCTTCCATGCTACCCTCTTATCTTCCTACAAACAAACTGAAGCATACGGAACCCCCTTCCTAAATCCACCGCCAGAGATAATAGAAGACGAAGAAGAATATGAAGTTGAAGCGATTATCGCACACAAGGGCTCCCCTGGCTGCTACAGGTATCTGACCGCATGGAAAGGATACTCCCCATCAGAAAACACCTGGGAACCAGAAAGTAATCTCTGCCACACCTCCACCATCCTTAATCTGTACAAACATCGCCACCAGCTCTCTTAAAACCCACCTGAACTCGTCACCCTCCACCTCCCATCTCTCTTCACCTCCCTAACCCTCATAATCTGCATTGTCGTCTTTTCCCTCATCACTACCCATCATGGCCATCAAACTTGCAACCCCCTCCCTCACACCTGTCCACCCCATGCTCCACCACCAGTCTGTCCAACCCCTCACCCTCCCTCACTTTGCTCGCAATGCTATCTATGCCACAGTCATCACCAACCCCACCCTACTCATCATCGTTGAATCAGACCGCCTATGGGAGCAGGACATAGTTGACCAACGGTTAATCCAACTGTTCTCTGATGCCTTAAGAGCTCACAACTTTACCACCCAAGCCACTGTCCCCACCTCCATAGCTTCCCCCCTTCGTGTTACGCGTGGCCGTGGGTATGGTCACGCGTAGACCTACTAACGCCTAGTAGGGTCAAGGGGCTCGGTCGTTCGTATCGACGACAACGTAGTATCAGCTGTGGGGATGCTGGGTCTTGAGATACTGTCAAGGGGTTTCGACGGGTCGAAGGGTAAACCGCTGTCTAGCTTGACTAGCGGGTCAGAGGTTCGAGGTATAGACACACGAAGGCGGGTGAGCCGTAGTGTGAAGCGCTCACTTAATGGTAGAGCGAAGACTCAAGGAGTAAAGGCGATGGATTGCTAGCACTAACTAGGCGACAAGCCGTAGGTAGAACTAAGCTAAGGAGA
>JBBPTX010000482.1:0-23435 GCA_038094595.1 Pulveroboletus aff. annulatus
ATTTATGGTTCTTACCATTCCATTTATTAAGGGTCTCGAACGAGGGGCTAGCAATGACTAGCACCCATCGCTATAGAGACCCGCGGGAACTTGGACGAGGGGCCGGCAATGACCAGCACCCACCGTCGTCGTCGAGGTCAAGGTCAAATTCGTTTAGCGTTCAGGTTGCGTGTGAAGCAACGCAGCGATCACGTGACAGTTCGACTTATTGCCCTTTTAGCCTAGCTTGCCTCAGACCCGCACGTCACTCAGACGCACCGCCACGAATGCACAGCACCTCGGCAATGGCCGGGAACTGCCGGTAAAATCGACACCTGAAACCTGCCCCCTAAAGGGTCCAGGAATTCTGAAGGGTCCCAACTCTCGCAAAAGACGCGGCATCAGGAATGTCTGCGAGAAGACGCAAGCATTGGAGGATATGCTGGCGAATATTTCAACAGACCTTGAATGCAAATGCTGCTCTCAGCTTTCACCCTATGCAGCTTCAAAGAGCACAAGAACTGGTTTCCAACATCATCGACGAACCTAAGGATCATCAGTTCCATTTCTATGCGTAAGAACATAATTTGATTCCTGGGTGCTCTTTCAACGGCCATGGATTTGTTAGGTTTACTTCTTTGGTTGCCATGTCGGCGACATACGACTAGGAGCGCAAGGTTTCAGTGCAACGGTCCAGGAGGGTATAAGTAATTTGACATGCGGTGCGAGGGACGGTGGCTTTTGGGCCTTGGATAAGAGATAATTAACTTGCGTCCATACGAAGACACGAACCAGTGAGCTGAAAGTTGCAACAAAAGTACGCCGGAAGAATGTTGTTTAGCTGCAAATTATGTCCGCCCATGGATATACCTGAAGCTGCGCACGCACGATGCCAAGAAGACAGGGTGCTTCCCCGAGTGCGGGATGGGATACGTGAGGAGAATGTAAGGTGTTGGGTATCACGATGGTTAGTATGAGAGTATCTTCAACCATGGATTGAGGACGATCTAGAACCATGCCCGCGGTGAGCACAATGCGCGCGAGGAAAGGAAACCAAAACCTGGAGGTGGTGGTCGGGTATTAGCACAACTTGGTTAACACGTTCGAGTAATGGAACCGTGGAGACAGGAAAAACTATCGTGGAACGCGAGCGAAAAAAGGGAGGTGGTGGCAAGAAGTTTTCAGAACGAGGGCGCCAGGAGCGAGACGCATGGAGTGCGGAGCTAGAGACCAGAGCTCACATACCTCTTCAATACCCTTGGTACGTCCTTGAAGAAGTTTGACTGCTCCACTTCCTTTTTCGTGGCGGTCCATGTGATATCGTATGAGAACAGATGAGCTAGTATAGCCAGTGAAAGGGGGACGCCAAGACTGCCAAAGAAAAAGAAACTGATCCGAGGTGAAGTCTTGCGTGGTTAGAAGCAAGCACGCTACTCACAAGAAAGGTATCCACGCCAAATTTTCCAGAATCGGTACTGCAGGAGCGTGTATATTCCGACCCGAAAAAACATAAAGGTTGTGGCCAGCCAGATCTCGAAGCTGTGTGTTTGATAACCGTCAACAGGAAACTGAAATACGAGCAAAAAGTGGTTCAGGAATGAGAGCGTGACAGAGACGGAGATTACGTCTGTAAGATGAGTGGGGGGATCTCTGGTGAGTCACGGAAAAAAGGCTTAGTGGGGGAAAAAAGGACGAACAGTACGGGAGCACGTCTCGAGGAGAAAAGGCCCAGTCAAGCTAAAATATTGCGGTGGAAATGGCAAAACTTACAAGCCAACGTGGAGATCTTGTGACGTGTTGGAGCATTTGACCACACGAACTTGTGAATCTGGTGGTTGATGGGTTCTTTGCGCCGCCGTTGGACGAACGGATTGAATAACAACCTACTGGGGCAGTAACCCTGATCCGAGGTTCAAGACAGGGAATGCACTTACTCGCTACGTCCATAGGCATGCTTTTACTAACAGTTGAGCTCGACGTCTACCGTAAGCGATACGCCCTTCTCAAAGCCACCTTTAGGGTACGATACCCACCTGGGGTAAGGTGTAGGCGTTAGGGCGTTGATGCCAGCATAGTTTCCAGACGCGAGACTATAGCGTACCAGATAATGTATCCACGCAGCTGTAATCTGAGCGCCGTATCAAAGCCCTCACTTACGTTGGTTTCCGACCATATCTTTTGTTTTCTGTCTGCAGGGTCGACGAAAGCAGCATCTTGGAGTGCCTGCCAACGGAGGAAGGCTTTATGCCAGACGAACGGGGCAACCTCATCGTTTGCACAGGCCATGGCGATGCATTTACTAATTTGACGAGTGAAGAACGCAACTCCATCTTCAAAGTAGTGGTGCGCGACCTGCATGACGTCTGAAGCCGCGCCCGTAAATGAATGAAACGTGGGGCATAGAGGCCACGGACCACTCTCGCGCTGCAGTACGCCAAGTTCCTGGCTCGCAGGCTCCGCGAATTCGCGTGCAGCGTCACGGAGACAGTCTTCCGGTACAACCGTGTCGGCGTCGACAAGCAACGATATGAGACCCAAACAGATCGAGCGGGAATTCGCTGCCCACGGATGGTGGAGACCACCTGATTTCCGAAAGGCTGAAGGTGCGAACCCCTTTAGTGCTAGCGTACAACGAAAACTGAAAACCAAAGAAACCTTCTTCCATTGTCATCTGTAGCGCACGCTCTTCTAGATATTCAATCGCAGAAAAATGGGGAGTAGGCGTATTCGGTCTTCCAGAGCCACCGCTGAAGACGGGGGTGGAAGCCCACGGGGTTCCAGGTCTGGTAGGGGTGTCAACGCCATGGAATTATGCTTTGGTCACTTCCTGCGTGCCCTTCATACTATAGCCCATATGTACCGGCACTCGCCCCGGCAGTGTAGGAATCAAATATGTTTGTAGAGACGGAGCCTCGCACGTTTGAAGACGACGTCTTCAACTACAGGCGCTCGAGGATGCGCTCCATGTGCAAGCTCAAGAGCTGCAAGGAGAATGCCGTTAACAGAATGCCGCTAATACCCAAGAGGGTTTAAATATTTACCAATGATATAGCGAATAGCACTGGAACAAGGACGGGTAGCAAGAAATGGCTGTAGTTTTGATTGAGCATATGCTCTTGCACGAGGATCTTGATGCCGTTGCCCATGAGCGCTGAAATCCAAAAGTGCGTCACGCATCGGTGATCAATCAAGGTTGGTGTTCCCGCCTACGGCGAGCCCTGCAGCCAAGCCGTTGTAAGCTGGGGCATGGGGTGCAGTAGAGCGATGCGGCGGATCTTGGTCCACCTTTTCGCATTCGGACGAGGACGTTGGTACCTTGCGCCCATACCGCGTGCGTCGGAATCGTGGTGGGGTGGGACTTGGGCTCTCGGGCTCCACATGTTTCCCCCCGTACTCGAGGAGTGCCAAACTGAGAGTGACCCGAGACTGACGCGGGGGTGGACGGTGTTGAGATCATCGAGGGCGTAAGAGGCGGTCGATTTCTCCACAAGAGACGCATGAGGCGGTCTTCAAAATCGCATGCAATGGGTATGGTTGTGTCCAAAGAGTCGGACCAGGCGACGAGGACACGTTCATCGCGCCGAAGAGATGGTAAGGTGGGGAATGATTGAGATAAGAATGCACGTACGATGAACGCGGCGTTCTGTTCCTTATCGGCCGACAGAAGGAGGTCCACCATGGTGTCCATAGTCTGAATGCGTGTGCTTGCATCGACATAGATACAATCTGCCTTGTCGTCGTTGGCACGTTCTGCGAGAGCGGCGTGCACAGCAGCGCTTCTGACTTTGACGGCCACTAAGGGGTTCAAAGCTGCAACGGCAGCCTCAAATGGCTCAAGTTCGGCGACCTCATGTGTCCTGGGCAGAAGCGAAGTCACGCATAGCGGCTAAACACCATGGGCGTAAATATCCTGTTTTGACTTAGACGAGGCGTTTGCGCACTTCCACAGCCGTCATACCACGGTTTCCTACCCACGCCGTTGGGAAACCAGCCGCTGGTCCCGCCGACTGCGAGAGCGATGACGAGATAAAACTCCACGTGAATGTTTGAGCTGAGCATGGATGACGGACAGCATCGGAAAGACTCACGTTGATTTAATGGCGTGGCGGCGGTACCACCGAACATAGTTGACCGTGGGTCCTGGACCTCGATGCACTTGCCCGAGGATGTATTCATTGTGACGGTGGGAAATTTGCTGACGTTAGAGAAGTACGAATCGGCGTTCTTGGAGGAGATATCGAGAAAGATCATGGCCTGTAATCGGTTGTCTGTGTAGAAGCGCATCCAAGAGTCGGTCCGCTCCACGGGGTATTCCACTGTCAGTTGGACGCTGTCGAAAGAGTGACACCACGTGAACGAATTGAGAGAGGGAAAACCTCGCCTGATATCATACGCAGACGAGTGGAAAAAAAGGAAACGCAGCCAATGGAAGCATGACTGACCGATCACGACCCAAGCACCGGGACCCCAGGTAGAAGCAAAGAAGAAGACGTAGATGGCGATGAGCGCGATCTAGGCGTTGAGGGCGGGGATGTTGTTGGAGACCGCGTTTCTAGCGGCGTCAAGGTGGGTCTTGTTGAAACCGATGGTGACCCCGACGATGGCGACCAAGAACTGGCAGACGAGCGTGCCAAATGCACCCAAGCTACGAGGAATTAAACGTTAACGACCGCGCTGTGTCCACTGTGCAGCACGACCTACACGGGAAGGGGACGACGTCCGATTTTCTCAACGGTCGAGAAAGGGACAGGCGTGGAGACTACGTTGACAAGAGTGAAGATGAGGGAGAGGAGGGATGAGTTGGAGATGGCACCAATGGACTTAGAGCGGGGTCGAGTAGTAAAAGATAAAGCTGACGCCAGTCCATTGCTGCATCATCCGGAGAGACGTGCCAATAATGGTGCGACGCACGTTTCTGCTTCCCTCCCAAAGAGAGCCAGTAAAGCACTGGTGCCAGCTGGGCCAGTAACCTTTCGTAGGAATGACGCACTCTTCATACTCGGCATTGGCGACGTCCTCAGCAAGCTCAGAGGAGATGCAGTCGGAATCCTTGGGGCGTCCACGAAGACGGGAGAATACAGCACGCGTGTGATCAACCCTATCCTTCTTGACAAAGTAACTCGGGGACTCGGGGAGGAGGTAAAGGCCAATACCAAGGATCAGACCCCAAGTTGAACGCTGATCTGGACACGGTACGGCCTGGCATCTGTCCTGGACTCGGTGGCATAGTCGACACACGAGGTGAGAAGAAGACCGACGGTGATGCCTGTATAAAGGATGGTCGTCAACGATGAGGTGCGCGTGAGAAATGGAGTGCACTGACAGAACTGGTAGCCAGAGACGAGGGCTCCACGAACTTTTCTCGGGAAAATTTCGGACATGTAAAAGATGATGATGGCGGAAACGAAACCAACGCCGAAACCGGCGGTGAAATGGCCGGTGACGATGAGGCCAAGGCCTGCGGAAGCAACCTGAAGCATGGTGATTACAAATTCTGTTCTACGTAGTAGTAGTACTCCGCGCTCAATGCTCGGAAAATGGAAGGGCCTTGCTTCAATGATTCTGGTCAGCCTCAATCGCCCCCAATGAACGCAGTAAGACAGACCGATATTCACATACGCACCCTTCTTTCAGACTTGAAGCAACTCGATATTGCCGCTATCAAAAAATGAATATCCCGCTGGGGCGCTCATCAGCGCCATGGGCCTAAACGTCAGAGGCACAACTTACCCATCATGTCTTTGCGGTCGTCGCTCGCACCGTTATCCGAGCTATCGCCATCATGCTTGTTCCATCCATTGATCCATTAGCCCGTCTTCAAACCATGCAGTACACCAAAGCGGTCGATAAAGAGCGCAGGGCGTTCGTTGGCAGACAGGTAGGGTTCCACGAAGGTGTGCTGGAGGTCCGGTAGGCATCTCTGTAGGGTATCCACGTAGCGCCGAGTCTGGAGATGCTTGGACGATCCTACGCTGCCCGATCGTCATCAAACTCGAGATTGGACAGGCGGGAGAGGTACGTACGTGCTAATTCCGTTCTCCTTGGTGGTACATCCAACACCACACCCATCTGCAGCAACAGGGCCGAGTTCGAACAGGTGCAACGCCGGATTACCGCTAATGAACGTTGACAGGGCCGAGGTGCCAAGTAAATTCCAGCCGGGGTCCACATGGATGGGTGTGATGGAACGGGATCATCAAGGAGGGGATCCAGGTTTCAAGCAAGCTGCCGCTAGTACAGGCAGTGCAGCGCATGGAGATGTCTAAAACGGTAAGCTTCATCAACTTCGTAGCGTAAGTTCTTGAGCTGACCTACCTCAGCCGGGACCTTGGCTACATTCCTTGGTCAAAGTGACGTGGCATTCGCACGCCCTGCGCAACGTAGCTTAGCCGCTTTGTAGCAGTTGGAAGCCTCGGAAAAGAGTGCCTGCAAACGAATGAGCCTGAACAGATCGCAAGAGAAAAAAGCACCCGCCTTGGTAGATACCTGTGCTCCATGTCTTCTAACGTCTTGAATCAGACGTTTCGTTGGTTCGCGTTGAAGCGCTCAACGGCGAAGCCCACCAAAACCGTTACAAAAAATTCCCCCAAGTAAAGGCCACCCTAATCAAAACGAAATAAAGACCCGAAAGACGAAACACAAACCGTCGGTATACAAGTCCAAATCCATCCAAGCCCATGAAACCAGAGGAGAATTCTTCGCATCTAAGGCAGCAACAGCCACCGCCTGAGAAGCTTGAGGAAATCAGGCGTTCCAAGACCGGTGACTGGATCCCACCCTTTCGGAGCGTTGAACCCGTTCGTACCAGAGCCAGGGTTCGAGCCCTCAGTAACGTCCGTAAACTTCTCAGAGTAGATCTAGAAATGGATGTTTCAAACGTTAGCGCCGTTGCGTTCATTGGTAAGGGCGATCATGCAGGCTTACCGTCGTGTTGATAAATCCGATGGGCCGTTTGCCATCGGCAAGTCGAGCATCGTTGATCGAGGTGAGGATCACGCCAACGACCGGGCTAGATGCGGACGTTCCGTAAACGAGGCCGAAGATTCCGTCGACCTACACGTCGAAAGAAGAGGTGAACGCGTGCCAAAAATGGGATGGCCGGTAATGGGAGAGCCAAAGAAAAAGTCGGTGCGCTGACTTCACAGCGAGTGACGTAGCGTGTCACGTTACGCATGGCGTATGCGAGGTCTGTGGCATCCCCGACGACAAACTTCAAAGGCATGACCAAGCATCTTCGAAATCAGCAAGGTGACATCGGGAAGACCGCTCACCTCTTGCCCGGAGTAGCAGGCGTAGGTAGTTCGCAGCGTCTAGAGCTGGAACTGGGGTACGAGTTCGAAAGGGATCGGGGCAAGCCGGGGGAGCAGAGTAGCGGTTGTGTAGGGGGTGACGACGAGGTGGATGAAACGAATGACTTTTGCGTACTACGAACGAGTGATGTGGCGACTACGATCAAGACGATGCGTGCTACGGGGACGAACAATGGGTCTGGGGTAATGAGCGACGATGGTGGAGCGGGACGAGTGGTGCTTTACTAAATAGGAAAGTAAGTAAGAAGGTGTCTACGAGCAAGACTGCTGTGGCGGCGCGCAGACGCGACGGGTTCCTTACACAGGGTATGGACGTCGTGGTAGTTAAATAGCTTGTGTTCCCTTGTCGGCGCCGGTTGTTGACAGGGTGATTCGGTGCAGGTGGCAGGTACGTGATACGGTTATCACAGCACGGCGTTGCTGACAGTGGCATGGCCATTTAAATTGGCGTGCGCATCGTCGCCACTGTCGGAGCTCAATGTTGTTGAGACTCTATTTTGCATGTCCAGCGCCAGCATTGCCATCCCGCCCATCGCCCTGACGTCACCTCTCGGGATGGATGGAGGCCGATATTGTACTGGGTGAACTTTTCACTGCATTTCCCGTCCCCTCTCTCGCTCTCGCTCTTTCTCTCTTGCCCCAGGACAAGCACACCACCCTTTTTAATCACACCCCACCCCCTTTTCAATATGCTCAAGGCAACGGCCAACTCGGATGCCACGTCTGCTATGGGTTCATAACTCTCTCAGAGTGGCTAAATCACTGTGGCTCCAATCCTCGCTGTCTGATAGGTACGTCCTGGTGTTCACCGTCCCCGACCTCATTCATGACGGTGTTTGTAGAGAAATCATGGTCGTATTTCCCACGAGCATACCTCAATTGTGCTGATCTAGACATGGGGCTGATCGTACCACCCTCATCTGTCTTCCATTACCGTCGAACATCAACATGACTCAAGACCACCCTCGTGAACTTGTCGTTGAACACACCGTCAAACTCTCATCCCTGTGAAATCGGCGTCGCCTCCATGACGCTGGCAACAAGATCCGGTACGTTCTCTTCATCTGCGATAGCTGATACAAGTCTCGACAGGCCTTGCGCCCTCTATTCCCAGCGACCTCTATCACTTCATCAAAAGAGCCGTTACTGTCTGCGAACACCTCGAAATCGACCGGAAAGACAAAGGCATTCGTATCGAGGGTCTGATTCAGAGATCGGTGAGGCATTTTCAGACCAAGCAGGTCGTTCTGTGCAACTTCAGGTGCGACGCCAACACGTCATCAGCCAGGAGATGTTCGCGTCTCGCAAATAGAGATCGAGTTGTATGCATACGTCGACTATACGCATTATGCCACCAAGCTATGTTGGCCAAGTCTCACTCAACGTTCCTCCTTTGACTCAGAAACGTTCAGCTCTATGCCAGCCGTCTAGCCCGTCCACGCTGTTCCGTTCGCTCCAAGAGTAATCCGGAACTGAGCATTGAGTAAGGTTTGACGATCTCGGATATTTTCAAACTGGGCCTTTAACGGTTAGCTGCCAGTCAGCCGCCGCTCCATGTCTCCAACCTTTTTCTTCTTTCGACTCTGGTACTAGCTATCTGGTGAGTTTTTTGGGGGCGCTTGAAGACTTTCATCCGAATCGACCATAGTTGTACTCGGTCCGCTGCGCCCTCGACCATGGCAACATACATCTTGGTACAAATGCCACAGAGAGAAACTACGCATCACAAACGGTGACACGATTCGAAGAACGAGGCCTGACGGGATGGAGGGATGACTCGGACACCTGTCACACACGACTAGGACCCGCATGGCGCTCTTTCCTTGGAATCCTCTCACTCAACTCTATCCCTTCATGCCCCGGGTCGTCTCTCCGCTCCTCTCCCTCGCCCTTTCCAGCATTCGCAAACACGATGGCACTCCTAACACCCCCTTGGCCTGCTCCTGACGACAAACTGAATACGGAGTCGACGTGACTTCCACGCTTCCTCGAAGATCGTGCGCATAGAGGGCACGCAAGTTCAAGATGAATCGAGGGATGAGCATGAATGGAGGCATATTCATTGGAATGTCCAGCAACTACCACCATACTTCGAGTCGAATCAACGCCATGTTGTACAGCATGCTGATGAGCGTTACGAGGAAAATGCTGAGGTTCGTTCTCAGCATAGGTATGAAGGTGGGAAGGACGGGAGGTGACATACACAAGAAAGTAGACCATTTCTTCCTGTACAAGAAGTCTCATGTAACAGTTCAGGTGGAATCGTGTTTTGTTTCTGTACGTTTGAAGTGCTTGCTTGGTAAGTTTGATGACGACAACACATGACCATACCAAGAGTGACCTCAACACTTTCCCGGGCCGCGTCCCAAACGCTGGGTTGCACCATGCAACGCGAGAAATTGAGTACTTGAGTGGCGAGCACTATAGGGTGAGAGAATACCACGGAGTTTACTACGTCAGGAGAAGTAAAGATGTATGTTACGTGCTAGAGCCTGAAGGATACAGGGTGGTGAACACAGCGGACAAGGCTATGTCCATGATGGTTTAAATGGCGTATAATGTGAGAAGTATTCCAAGGACGAGCTTGGATCTGCTATACGCTGCCCGTACGTGGAGGATCATCACCACTGCATTCATCAGTGAGATGGGTCTCAACTGAGGGGAAATGAATTCATACGTTCCGCAGCGGCCATGAAAGAAACTACAGCCCATTGAAAAAAGAGATCAAGAGCCTTGTCTGTAAGGCGTCCTTGAGCATATACGGGCATCGGCAAGCGTTGAATAAATGGACTCACAGCTACTGAAAAACACAGCACTTCAATGCATCAGTGCCCCGCTTGGCTTTCGCAACAACTCTGCGAATCTGCGATTCTCAGGAATGTCTCCGCAAGTCGGACCTGGCGTGACGTAAGGCAGTATTCGATCAGCATGCGTCTAAAAGCAACTGGACGTGTACACTGTACGCCCACCGTGATGATGAGAGGGTGGTCGTAGCGGCGGGCGCGAGCGGATCTCTTGGTGCGTTGTTCTGACCACTGTGGGAAAATCTCGCCATACGACGCACGTCCATCGAAGAACCACCCGGACCAAATGATGCGGCATGGAGCGAGACCGCTTTTCTGTGTTTACAAGAGAATGGGCGTCGGGTCCAGTACAAATGATGGCGCTTACCCAAGCTTGACGGCGATACGGCAGAGATCCTGCATGGTATTATCTCTGATGCTACATTCGCCGTCTGGCAAGAAGATGATGACCGGGGACCTGTAACAACTGGTGTTAAAACGATAAAAGTAGACGGAACTGTAAGGCGTACCTTTCTGTGCTCCAATTTTGCTCCATAACCACTTGGGCTTGTCCAATGGCAGAGTGAGGTTCGTGCTGCCATTGGTACCAAAAAACCGAGCAGAGCATCCAATAACTGGTCCGGAGTGCTCGTGAAGTCGGCCATGATCGGTTTTCACGGCAGTATTATCAAACAGTAGCACGCTGTATGCGTCCCTTTCGAGCGGGATTTCAACAAACCTGTAATGACTGCAGCACGTGCTGTCCAAAAATCATACAGCGACAATAGAACGGCGCCATTTGCACGAGCGCATCGACAGCGCACTTCAGCACCATAGATCGTACGTTCTCCGCGCCAGGAATGCCCTCACGACCACGAAAAGGGTATCGAGGAAAAGACCGAATCCCTCGATTAAAGTTCAATCGGTGGATAGCGAGAATGCGGAGGCTTCCTATCAAGAGGAGCATCGACTTTGCGACGGCAGTTGATGAGGCCAAATCTGTCGTTATGCTTTGCAAAGAAGATGGGTGACATGCCAGTATTTGATGGTGCAGCGTCTGCAAGCCTCATATGCCTCGTTCTCGCCAGCATGTCACCCGGGTCTCCAAGAGCATGTTTCCCCTCTATCGAATCCCAGCTCAGTCAGACAAAATAAAAGTGCGACGCGCCAATTACTTTCTTTAGCATCAGTCCACGCCACAGAAATCGCAGAGCGCCAAAAAAAGGGGACATCCTGAAGGACTGTGTCCAAGAGCTGATCTGCTGGTAAAGACTGAGTATCGGCTGGGATACCGGGGAAATTAGCGCCTGTGGGTGATATCTTGTACAGCATCAAGCAAACGACAGGTGCTTCCCGGAATAGCTCATGCTGCATTGATTTTATGGGCTAGGAGATGTCCATGGACGAGGAGGCTGGAACCTTGAAACAGTCTTCTATTCCTTGGAATCCAGCAGTCAATATTGAAAATAGCGTTTGACAGTCTTAAATGTTAGCTCGTCCAAAATCACGCGTGGAACATACTGATAATGAAGTCAAGATCACCTCCCTCTGTCTGCTGCTTGATAATACTCGAGACTTTTTGTGCATTGGGCAAACGTTGACCCGGCGAAGAGACCGAAAGCATCCGGAGCCCATCATCGTATCTGGCACGCTCATGTTGTCGGGAATTTTGTAAACACGGAGCGACGTGGCGTCTGGTGCGAATGGAGGGTACGTTTGCTACAGTCTGCCAGTGAGAGTAGAAAACACAAGGTTTTTGAGATCCGAAATAGTAGTGCTGCTTTGAGTGATTTCGACGGATTGCCGATGCAAAGCTGTTCCACGCACACGATAGTAAACCGTGAACAGGCCGGACATGCTCGCAGGTTAAGGAGGAAACGGTGTCGTAGGTATAACGCAGCTATCAAAAGCCTGAGTGGTTCAACTTACGAAACCGACCTGCCCTCGTGACAGAAAATTTGGGCATTGGCCATTCCGGGACTCTGGCTCCGGCTGGGAGTGCTGACTCAGCGGACCGCGCCGCGCTGTCGGAACTCAACGCTGTCTGTGGATAATTTATCAGCGATGACGTAAAAGAGGCGCGTTAAGCCCGGGCCGACCCAACTTGAACTTGACCATCATCAGCATGCCTCTCGAAACTGTTCCAGACGACCTTGATGATGCCACTCATCAGGAGCTCGACAGACAAGTGACCGCAGCCGCAGATGTGTCAAGGCTGGACATACTGGCGACCGCAGCCGCAGATGACGCATCTAATCCTCTTATGTTGCTACTTCATCACAGCCTGCTCCATTTAATCGCTAATTTTTCGGAGCAAAAACTGAAAAGTATTCCGGTCCCCGAGGCTGCAACATTGATCGAAACCCATCCAGAGCTGCAACCTATTCTCTCTTCTGCATGGGAGCGCAAATCGTATCGCGACATCCGTTGTCTCGGTGCGTGTCCGCAGTTTCTGACTGGCGTCTGCCAACAATTCCTCGATCGTCCCAACCCAACAGCCGTTCTCAGGCGATCGCCTACACAACCGGAACAGCTTAACAAATCCGAGTCAGTGTCTTCGAAGCGTTAGTAACACTCTTCACCGTGTAAATGGCTTCTGGCCTCACTTCTATCCTAGTCCTTCATCAACATTTGTCAGACGCATTTCACGCGGAGTACATTGGCGCAGCTGTCGATGGCTTCCACGAGTACTTGACCTACAACAAGCATTTATTTCGCAACGGGAACAACATAAGCCGATACTACGCCAAATTCTGTTCCATCGTTCAAAGTTCAGGAACAGGCAAAACAAGGATGCTTACCGAAGTACCTCCTCGCTTCTCCTGTTGCTTGTGGTTATTGAGTTGCTTTTCAGTTGCATAAGAAGAACGTCATAGTCATCTACATGAACTTGCGCGCAAAGGATGATGAACGGACGTTCCCTCTCCGAGATCCCATTCCAGCAAACATATTGACCGATGCTTTTCCCACCGATGCGAGCGCATACATGACGACCTGCTATGCTTTCTTCGTCGCTCTTTTCGACACCATCGCAGAGTGTCTAACGATAAGTCAAAATACAGGGTATGAAAAGGCAACGGTCAAGCGCTGGGTTAGCAACATGTGCAACGTAAGCAACCCCTCCGAGACAGATACTAGGGACAGATTCTTTGGAAACCTCCACAAGAAACACCAGGAGGTGTGCAAATGTCGTTTTGCTATCGTTGCAGAGTTGACAGGCGCCATAGATTCATGGAAAACTGCTTCGGGCTGCGAAGGAACGTGCCGATAAAGCGGCCCAGGCTATATCTGCCGCGAAAACCGATAAAGGCGACGCCACGGGCCCAGCGTTAAATAAGGACGAAATGGTAGATGAAACCGCAGACGAAATGAAACAGCTCACTATTTCGGGTGAGCGTATCGCCCCCATCGCTGGACCTGCAACTCACCTGTTCGAAGAAAAAAGAGAGGATCAAGCGGCAGATAAAACTTCTGATGAGATGAAGGAGCTCACCTGCTCAGGCGAGTATCTAGTTGATCTACAACGCGTTCATCTCAAGAAAAACAAAACCCGAAGAAAACAAATCAAAGACCCTCTATGCAGATATTGATCTAATTGAGCCTCTCCGGGAATCATACACGAAAATGGTCGCTTCTTTCCGGAATATCTTCGCTGGATATGTTAACAGGCCCAAGCTGGTCATTGCATTCGACGAAGCACACCCACTTACTTCCAAACAGCACGGATATCGACCGGCGGATGTGTTATGCAGAGTCATGAAAGACTACTCTGGCCTCGATGACGGCAAGCATGCGGTCTGGGCTGTCTTCGCATCTACCACTTCAAAGGTGGCTGATTTCTCACCACCTAATAAGATACGTGAGCGTCCTCGTTTATCGCCTACGTGTCTCTTCTCCAACTAGCGCGTCTGTAGATAATTCTGACCGAATCTCGATCGGCGGAGAAAAGCTATTCCCGCCGTACACTCAGCTTGGCTGGGACCAGAACGCGCCCGCGCTTGGAGACATGGCTGTCGAGGATGTCTCCAGGGCGGAGCACGTTGTGAAATACGGAAGACCGCTGTCTGCTTTTTTTTCAATTGCTTCTTTGCCTCCAGCTAACTCGATTACCGTTTGCAGATGGACGTCCCTCAAGTCTGCACTCTCAGAGCTCGCATTAGTGCTGAGCACCGCATCAACGAAGTTATGTAGCGCCAACGAATTTAATCCACAAAAAACACACCAAGTGCTTGCCGTGTTGGGACAGCGTTTTGGGTTGAAAATCGCCCTTGGGCACCCGGATTCGGTCCAGTATCTCGAGGACGGCGTGGCAAGTCACCTGCTGATATGTCTCGCAACGACGCTGGACCGAAGCTGGAGGTTCACCAGTTACCCCTCCGAACCGTTCTTGTCGTGCGCGGCCGCACACAGTCTGCACGGAACGCAGAAACTGGGCGATGCTTTGAAGACACTGCTGGACGTGGTGAATGCAGGCATGATCGACATGGGCCAGCGTGGCGAGCTAGCAAGCCGATTGCTGTGGCTCCTGGCCAAGGATTTATTCGTCCGTAGCCGGAAACAAAACCACGCTGTGCCGAAATGGGAGGGACACCTGATCGACTGTGAAATGATACCCTTGGTGGATTGGTTCGAATTTGTGTTTGGACCTCAGGTATGGGATAAGGAAAACGCGCAAAGATCGCTTGCACGCGCAAAGTTCGAGGACGTGTATCTCAATTTCTCTCACTGGATATCCATGGACGCTAATATCGCGGGATCAAAGGCCGCATCCGAACTGTCGTCAGTGTTCCCTACTCATGTTTGCTGCTGCTACATGGATTTTGACGACCCACAACCTAGCCTGAACGAGTGGACGCTGCGTCATTGGCAACGGACGAGTGGAGTGCAATGCTGCCACCAACAAACGCTGATCGACAAAGTGATACCGATATATTTCAAGGGCGCGCCTGGCGTTGTATCTGCGGAGAAAATGTCACAGATCCTTGTTTCGGACAAGGCACGGAAGTCGCACGATTCCAAAGCCGAACTATGTGACATCCAGCGCACAAACCCATCCATCATGAGCAAAAATTCGGGCCCGGATTCGACGGCGCTTCCCTACGTTGCCATCTTGGCGGATCTTGCTCAGCCGCCCTCGTTCTCTGCTACGTTCCCGGAGCGGGACGTGAGCGACCGTTGTCTGCGTATCTATGCAGGTGGCGTGGACGAAACGACATATCCATTCCTAGCCAAATGTCCCGGGCTTCTGGACACGCTTCGAGACCTGGTGCGGCTGCAGGCGTTACCGGAAAGGGAGAGATACTCGGGATACTTGGACCTGCAGGTGCAATTTGGGAAGACGGCGACTGGTGAGCATATGAGCTGGGAACGGGGGAAGACGGTCCCAAAAGCACAAGACGATCCCACTTGGGCTGAACTCATGTTGTGATAGTAGCATACTTCTCATCAACGTTTTTTTTTTGCGAGCTACGTCATCATCAATGCAATGGAATACGCCCTCAGGAACCCCTCACGAGAGGAAGAGTGATCTGCGCAATACGTCGCTATATATGTGGCAGAGTGCAAGTCCTCAAAAAGTGCGATTACAATCAAGGTAAAGAGCCGCGTCACGGTACGCCATTTCTCCAGTCATGAGCACTGATCTACAAGTTACTTGACAGACCCGCCCCCTCCGTTCCAAAAGACTATCACCTAGTAAGAAAGCCATCACTGTCCACAAACGCCTCGAAGTTAACCGGAAAGACAAGGTCTCTAAATTCGCTTTCGAGCCATCCTCACCGTCAGATTCACCCGCTGGCGCCCAACCTCGAGTGCCACTCTAACGGCATCCGCGCTAATCAGTTGACTGCTCAATCCAGTCGTAGTCAAAGACCAAATCGACAATTATTGACTGGGGGTTGAATATGTGCGGAACGGGTCATTCTCAACTCAACTTCACCCAGTTCCCCACGCTGAAATGTTCGATCCAGGTCATAAGGTCCGCTTGTTTGATCACCGGTGTGTCCAGCTTATGCCTTGGATCGATATCTTCGCTCGACGGCCTACTCGTCTTCGCGTCACTTCACTGGGTTTGATGCGTCGAGGGAATTACTTTCCCGTTTCGGTTGCAGGCCAGTCCGAGACTCTGCAAGGCATGTTGAACTGTCCTATACTATTGTGGCCTAGATAGATCACGTCTACAGTTACTCCATCTTTTCCCACCAATCCTTTGTAGTTAGTTGTCTGCACGAGTATGGGCGCGTTCTTGATGGGCGCATTCTGTGCTGTCATGGCCATCCATCCCGAACTGGAACCGATGCACGAAGACGTCATCAGCTATCCCTGTCTGCCGTCCGGAATGAAAATCGAAGCCAGGTACCCCCTATTCCTAATCGGGTCATCCGATGGCTCATCCCGTCACAGGCACCTCTCGTACACCTACCCGGGCGCACGACGCCCCTCGCTCAGGGACGTCTCTTTTTGTCTCTCTCCCGGCGAATCCCTCGCCATCGTCGGCTACAGCGGATCAGGCATGTTCCTCTTCTTCTTCTCCTCCTCCTCCTCATCTCCCTCAGGCAAGTCCACCCTCGCAAAGGTCCTCCTCTGCATCCTCGACTTTGACGCGGGCCAACCGCTTGTCAACGACGTCGACATCCGCCGTCTCGCCCCCGCAGACTACCATCGCCACGTCACCGCCGTCTTTCGGGACTTTTCAAATCTCAGCGCCTCCGTCCGCGAAAACGTCGGTCTCGGCTATGTCCACAAGCTGCACTCTCTCCCCGCCGTGTCGCGCGCCATCCACCTCGGCGATGCAGACGCCTTTGTCGACACCCTCCCCAGTGGCCTCAAGACAAGACTGGATGCGGATGCCCTCCGACAACACCATGGTCCGTCGTGGCCAGGTACGTCCCCGCATGCACGCTCGCACCATCCCTCATCTTGACCGCAGTGGCAACGAATCGCCCTCTCCCGCGCCTTCATGCGTGCCGACCGTCCCGAAGTCGACCTCTTGCTGTTTGATGAACCGGTACCCGTCTCCCCCGACACCCTCTCCGTCGCTCATGTTCCCCAGACTTCGTCCCTAGATGCCCACGCTCAGAACAAGATCATCGACACCATACATCGCATCGCAGAGTCCAAAACAGTCATCTTCATCACCCACCGACTTTCCACCGCACGCCGTGCCGACAAGGTCGCAATGATGGAGCGTGGCGTACGTCCATTCCCGCTCCCCTTTTCCGCATTCATGTCCGTTGCCAGACGATCACCGAATTTGGCACCCACGAAGAGCTCCTCTCCAAAGGAGGTGCATACGCCGCTCTCTACCAGGCTTCCATCTAAACATATCCACGCATTCATGTATCAACAACATTCTTATTAGACGGCATTTAGATCATAGAAGTAGACCTAATCGCTCGTGGAATGGTCCGTGTACACTACCGTTCCGTCATGCACGTATGCATCCACAAGTGCATGCGCCACAGTCGAATGACGCATGGCGTGCGTTGCCGTCGATGGACCGCCGCGGGTGCCCACCAACAAGCCCGCGTCACGGATCCCCTGGATCAGCGAGGGAACCTGTAGCTGTCGTACATAAATGTCGTCAGCCTGACGCCATCGTGGAACGCATTCCATAACACCACGAGGTCCGAATCGAGGAAGACACCCAACAGATTGTTTGCCTTGGAAAACGCCACGCCATCCGCCACACTGGACGCGTATGGATTGTCTCCCGCTCCAGGGTTATTGTTCGTCTGCCCATATCTGGACGAGAAGAAGGCCGGATCTAGTCGAAGCTAGACGTGAACGAGAGAGACAATCCGCAGCAAGGAACTCACAGTTCGGTTGTTTCCAGTTCAGCGCCGCACACACGTGCGGCGAAAACGACGTGAACACGATCCGTCATTGTGCAAATGCGCCCCCAAGCGTTGTCGACGTCTGTCTGATCGTACGAAACACCGCGTTGACACCTAAATTAAGGTCGATCGGGTGCCGTTCACCCGGCGAAAGCGCTAGCTCCAAGGTCATGCCGACATGGACAGGCAATAAGGGTTGCCGCACCCTCATACCCAAAAATGGTAAGTGACTTATGATTGCTACTAGTATGGAGGCACAAACCGAGCTCACCAACCAGCACCTTGTCGCCACCGTTGCCACGAGTAACGAGACGCACTCGAGCCCGTTGTCAACGAGAGAAACACAACGACGATGGGGAGTGCACAGGCCACGCGCCTGCACTTCAGCAACGTCGGCGCGAATGTCACGACGCATAACGGCCGACTCATCAGTAATACGCCGACGCGAAACATATCACCACCACACCCGCCGAGGTACCACCCACCGTGCCCGCTGACGACATCAAGCGTGTAGGGCACGCTACTGCGTAGCTGCGTGATAACGACGCCGACAGCAGGCCAAACGCATCGAATCCATTGACAATGAATCAACCACGTCGCGAATGAGTCAACTGCATCAGAGAACGTGCCGACCGCGCTGACACCACATCGACCGTGTCGAGAGCGAGCCAAAAACAGTGAGAACGTGTCGACTGCGGCGTGCCCACTGACAACGCCCAGCATGCCCACACGACAACGACGTCGATCGTGGGTCAAATGCGTCAACAACACCTCGAGAGCGCGTCAAATGCGTTGTCAACGAGTCAAGTGCATTGACAGCACGTCGACCACGCTGAGAGCACGTCGAGAGCGTATCGAATGCGTTGTCAACGAGTCGACCGTATCGACAGAGCTTTGACCGGGCGTTGAAACCACATTGGCCACGTTGACAGCATCAAGAACGACTCGACTGCAACGTCGAGAATGTGTCGAATGTGTCGATCGCGCTGACAGCATGTTGACCACACGCTGTGATGACGACGGCAAGACCTACGCGACAATGTCGAGCATGCAGGCCGCGCGAGAGCACGCCAGCATGGCAATGATGCCGATGGCACGCCCAACGACGACGTTGAGTCCTACGCATCCATACACGCCTGGCGGCGAGGACAGCAAGTTGACAAGAGCCGAATGCGTCACCACCGCCAGTGGACCCATGGAGCAGGGGCTCCAGGCAGGCCGGGTAGGTAGGGCATGCGTTGGGTAAGGGGTTATCCAGGTAACCTGCGTCGGGTTACCTGCGGGTCGAGGCCGGGTCGGGTATAGTTGGGTACAGGTACCCGGAGAGATGTAAACCCAGGTGGGTATGGGCACGGGGGGGTGTACAAGTGGCTTACCCGGTGTATCTGTGGTCACAAAGAATGTATGATAGTAGCATAGAGCGTCAAGCAAGGTTTCAGCCGACCGTGATGCAGTCGGCCGCTTCCGAGTTGGAATGGTTCGGTAATTTGTTTGCAATCGGGTGGTCACGTGACATTGCCAAACATGTCACAATACAAACACGAACTCTCGGGCGCATCCGTGGAACGGCGAGCCAATGAGGGCACAGTGTGTGGGCGCGGATGCGCTCCTCCTGTTCTCTTGTTTGAACGGCAAGTCAACGGGGGTGCGGTGTGTGGGTACGGATGTGCCCCTCCCGTTCTCTCGGTTGAACGATAAGTTGACGGGGAGGCGGTGTGTGGGTGTGGATGCACTCCTCCTGTTCTCTCTGTTGCATGATGTGTTGATGGGGAGATGGTGTGTGTGTGCGGATGCACTCCTCCCGTTCTCTCGGTTAGGTCGACGGGGAGGTGGTGTGTAAGTACGGACGTGCTACTCCCGCTCTCTCTGTTGAACGATAGGTCGATGGGGAGACGGTGTGTGGGTGCGGATGCACTCCTCCCGTTGTCTTGGTTGAACGATGAGTCGACAGGGGAGGTGCCCGTGCACCCGGACGACAACGAGGACGGCGCTGACGAATGTGCAGGCTGTAACATGAACGGTGACGGTGATGACAACGACGAGCGCGCGGGTAACGCAATGGCGCGCCCGCACGACAACTACGACGACGCGGCCACCACGATGGCGACGGCATCAGCATGGTGGCACCACGGTGGCGGCAGCGGCGACGGTGCAATGCACCGCCGCTACAGTGTCAACGGCGGCGACGACGAGCGCGCAGGCATCGCAACGGCATGCCTGAACGACAATGGCAACGCCAGCGACGGTGCAATGACATGCGCCACCACCGTCACCACAAAACGACCACGACTGCGGCCGCGACCGCCTTGACGTTGCGACGGCATCAACGGCGATGGCGATGATAGGCCACAGGCCACCACCACCACCATGCTGCGACCGCGTCAACAGCAACGACAACGGCCACGCCACCGTCGCGATACCGTGACAGCGTCGACGGCGACGACGACGAGCTCGCGGACAACACAACAGCGCGTCCGCACGGCAACGACGACGACGGTGTTGACGAGCGTGCAGGCCACGTCAACGACGGTGCAATGACACATGCACCCAATCGCGGCGGCATCGACTCAGACGTGCCCATAATAGCGACAGCGTATCATTTGGGTGGGCTTAGGTTAGTCACCTGTACATTTGTAGCGTGCACGAAACGGTCTTCCATCTGCTATGGTGTTCGAGTAAGTGAGTAGGGGTCAGATGCTTGGCTATATCATCAGCCACACCCGTCTTTGCGAACTCGCAAGTAAGTTTGCCCATCAGATTGGCTGCATCCTCGACTATTATCACCGCAACGTCGTTCACCGTAGCGTGTCCTAGTCCATTCTCGCTGGCATATACCTACGCCATTCTAGATATCGGAGACGGGAAACTTCAAGATTATCGACTTTGGCCTCTCCAATTTATACGACCCAGCTGAACGCCTCTCTACTTTTCGCGGTTCCTTCTACTTTGCTGACCGTCATCGAATGGTGGTGGCATGTCGCTGCCGTTGTCGAGTAGTGGCGGCACGCTGTGGCGTCGCCATCGGTATCGACGGCGTTGTGTGGCGGCACGTCGCTACCGCTGTCGTCGCCGTTTTCGAGCGATGGTGGCACGCTGTTGCGCCACAGCTGATCGCTCGCTTGGGGCAGCGTTTTGGTCCGTTGCTACTTTTGCGACAGTCGGATGGGGCCTACAAGCGCGTCGCTGCCGACCATGAAATGGCCGCTGGCAGAATGAAGAACGGCGTTCCGAAGGACGCTCGCGCGGAAGTGCTTGAAGTTTTACAACCCCCGCCAGGCTTTCCCCCGTGCGCTATGGTCGGTTGCATCCGGCATTTGAGCTTTCTGTTTACGACGCCACGTGCCCTGTATCCTTACGACGTACGTCGGTCTTTTGCGAACGCTCACGACGGCTGGCTTGCAACTCACCCCCTTATGCCGCCCCTGAAAATTTTATGCAGCTGCCAGCGACCTGCCAGCGTCCCCGTCCACAACTGATCTGCCACTCCGAGCTCAAGCCTATGAGAACAGGGTATGATCCTACCGGGCCACACGTGGCCAGATCATCCGTACGACAGCGGTTGCCCTCGTCAGAGCCAGCCGTTTTGGGCATGCCCTGCACAAGGTCAAGGAGACGCGTTCAGAATTTGGTACGTGGGGGTCGCCAAACGAGGGGCGCTGTGCTATTTTACAGCAAACTCATGGCATAATAAGGCCGCGTTCACGAAAGCTAGATCTGTCTGAACACTCGACGACAGTCCTGCTCCAGCTCATCAAATTTAGAGAAAAGGTTGACGCATCGCTGGCGCCGATCGTCGTGACCATCCTCCACTGAGCTCATAACTTCGGCAGGGCAGCCCTTCATCGGTCGAAACCCATACTGGACCCAGCGAAACAAAGCTCCTGGGCAATACTGGGTAAAGGACTGCCTGGTCTCATTGGGCTTGATGGGAACGTTTCCGTGGCGGATGGTCGCAGAGGGTATGAGGGCCGTTGACCCAGGTGGGAACTCTATGGCAGTTTTAAGGTCGAAGAGGACCAGGTGCCCGCCGCTCACCGGGTCGAACTTTCCACAAGCGAATATGGCACAGAGGCCAAAAGGTATGTTACCGCTGTCCACGTGCTCCGCAGATATGACCTGGCGCCCGCAGTTCAGGGTCGCAGCAGGGAAGATGCTGTTCTTGAAGTTCTTCTCCAAATCAGGGTGGTGAGCGAGCAGAGGGCCCAGGTGATCGCAGTAGTCTTGGTAAAGCTTGGGGGCATGCTGGGCAAAGGAGCCTAAGCAGCTCAAGCAGCTGCCCAGGTCAAGCAGAAGAAGCTGCTCACTGGACATAAACCCAGCAACCCGCTCGAAAGGCCTGCTGCTTTTGACAGCCTCTACCACCTTCTTCTTTGGGCCACTCAGGGCCAAGTTGGAAGGCTTCTAATGAAAGAAGTAAGTCGATGTCAGGTGAAAAAGGCTGAGATAGCTACAGCCAACCCGTTCCCGAAAGAGAACCCGAAGTTAATAGGCACGAAGTCGCCCCTACGGTTGCCGTTGGAACCACCGGCTTGCAAGCCAGCAGCCCCTTCTAGCAGAAGGCTAACCTCCGAGCTTACCGCGTCCCAGTCTTCACAGGCAGGTCGCCCAGCTAAGATGGCCATGATGCGATCTTCTTCGTCCACGATGACGACGGTCTCCCTTTTTAAAATGAGAGCCGGGCCTGAAGGAGGTTGGGCGTAGCGCACCGTCCGTCCCAAGGTAGGGTTGAAAACCCCATTTCTTGAAGCTTGCTCAAGGGGTAGGTTTTCGGGCGTTTGGGGTTGCGGTTCGTGCCGACAAAGCTGCCCTTGGCAGCAGACAGGCTTTTGGCGTTGAAATCAGACGAGACGGTAGTCGCGTTGACTTTTTTTTTGGTGATGGAAACCTGAGGTCGACCCACGTGAGTCGCTCTTAGCTCTCTTCTTTTTGCTTGCCTTCGGGCCTTATCGCGCGCCTTCTTACCGCCGCCCACTTCCGCAGGCGGTAGGCTGGGGTTAGCTTGATGTGCTAACGCAAGGCCTTCGTCGTCTGGTATGTCGGAAAGGGGGGAAGGGGGCGCATCTAGGAGGTTCATCTCTGTTTGCTGCAGGCCCCTGGTCTCAGCACGCAGGGGCTGGTCCAAGAGATGTCGCACCTTGACCGGGAAACGCCTAACGGACAGGGCTTCAGGGCCTGGCGTGGTTAGGATAGAAGGGGTGAAGAAAACGTATGCCGCGAGTAGCCTGACGCAGGACGTCAGCAAGGCATGGGTGAAATAGAAAAGGCAACAACATACCAAAGGAAGCTTGATGGGTGTCAAGCCTAACGGGTGCTCGCCAACGCTAACTTAGTAGACTTGGGGCATCGCGGTTGGAATTTCACGTGACGCGGTTGCAGCGTGAGCGGGGTATCAAAAAACGTTTAACTTGCCTCTCTTTCTTCCGCTGTCGAGCCAAGCCGTGGCACGCGCGGATTAGCCCCCCCCTTCCGCTGTCGAGCCAAGCCGTGGCACGCACGGATTAGCCCCTCCCCCTTCCGCTGTCGAGCCA
>JBBPTX010000483.1:0-23419 GCA_038094595.1 Pulveroboletus aff. annulatus
GTGCGATTCATCCTTGGTAGAAGTCCGTGCTGTGCTTGACGAGGGGGTGTAGAGTATCTTGGCTGACTTGGCATTCCGTCCCTTCTTCAGACGTACAACCTACACCAATCCAAGAGTTCCGTGGCGGGTAAAGACTGTGCCGGCAGACGAATTGAAGCCAAGGTCTGTTATCTTTAGGGTGGATCTTCCAGTATCTCGTACACGAACTGTAACCAGTCATACTCGTCGATGCAGTGATTCCATACAGTAAAACAACTATCTTTCTGCTTATCCGGAGCTTGCTTTGCGGGGGGATTAACAGTCTGATAACACTGGCATGGACATTTCGTTACGTACTGAAACGTACAGCAATAATAATTGGGTAAATGGTTGCTTTTCATCGCCGTCAGTACATGAGATACGGACGATGCATTTACATATCGCGGTCCTCCCCCAATACACGCTTGATGACGTCTTTGTGCCAGCGACATATGCCTTCTCTGCGCGCACAGGTCGCCGAAATTAGACTATTATTGCCAGTGGTCAGACGGAGGTTTACAACGTACAACTGAGAACCCCGAACTCGAGCGGTGAATCATGACGGCACATCTCCCTCGCGACGGAAATCCTGGCGGGACGTTGAAACCGGCGGCAGTTTCACCTTCAGAAGGAGAAATGGAATAAAGGTCTCACAGGATCAGCTGATTTAAGCCTCCGAATTCGGGTGATTGCATGAAAATTCGAAAGATTTCTGACGTGCTAGATTGTCGTTGGATGGAGCAGGCGTATCGGCCTGGTTAATTTGGATGTGAAGATAAGGGGTCTGTGGTTGGGTGAACTTCGGTGGGAAGAACGACCAATGGCGACGGGTACGATTATACTGCAGCTAGAGCGGACTTATCAAATTTTGGTTCACAGGATAATCCCATCAGAGTGTTCGGCAGCAAATCCCCTAGAGGTGATGCGTTATTCTCTTCCAATTATTTAATGTGTTGAAATGCACCAGAGCCGAATATGCAGCCATTCGCTAGCCAAACCTTTTGAGATCGTAGGCATTGTGATCTTACGAGACCAATTTCACGGGCCGTCATTGCACAAATACTCGGCTAGTTTGGGCGTACCGTGACGGCTTGCTGAGCCCACTGAGCTGTGGGACACGCTACTAAATGACGACAAACGTTGGCACTACATGTATTCGTGTGGTAAGGGAACAAGGATAAATTTATGACTCAATACCACGAATGTCATCCAAGTTCTAAATCGTGCGACCACCCATGCATGGAGACCTGAAAGAAACAGGAAGTGTCAAACGCGAATCGCATCCGATTAAATGAAAGGTGTCAAGATAAGATCCATCTTATCGGTGACGCCCACATGTCACGTGATCATTCAATGACATGGCCTGATTTCCATGTACGATTTGAATATAAAGTGGGCCGATATTTATGACGAAAATCTTCTCGTCCGCGTGAACCACGACGCATCGATAAGTATTGCCCTGCGATTGGTAATGGGATGGTCTGATTTCCATGTATTTTTTTCGAATATAAAATGGGTCGACATGCCAGGTTAATAAGAAAACCATCTTCAAGTTCCCTCCCCTTTCTGACCATCCCTTTCTTCGTGCTTGTAAGTTCTTGGAGCAGAAAGTGTGCAGCGACTGGACTGACATGGAATGTTTGAGAAGATGTCGGCCAACGACGGACGAGTCAACCAGCGCATTGACAACTATACCAAATTTTGGGAAAAGGATGCTACACAGGAGAGTGAAGTTAACAGCCAAAATCGTCTCGATAGCTATGTTGATGTCGTCAACGGTCTGTTCTTCATTCTGTTTTCTTCATGCTCATCGTGACCTGCAAAATTCGTCAGGGTATTACGACGGTGCGACCCAGCTCTACGAGTATGCATGGGGGTCGTCGTTTCATTTCTCCCGCTTTTACAAGGGAGAAGGTTTCTACCAATCGCTTGCTCGTCATGAACATTACCTCGCCGCAAAAATGCAACTCCGTCCGGGTATGCGCGTCCTCGACGTTGGGTGTGGTGTCGGCGGCCCTGCACGCGAGATTGCCACTTTTATGGATGTGAATATTGTCGGCCTAAACAATAACGAGTTCCAGGTTCAGCGTGCGAGACGGTACACGAAGAGCACCGGCCTCGAGAAGCAAGTCACGTACGTTCAAGGTGACTTTATGAAATTGGCGGAAACATTTGGAGAGAACTCGTTTGATGCCGGTGTGTACTTTTGCTTCACACCGTACAGTGGGCTGACAAAATGTAGTGTATGCCATCGAGGCTACTTGCCATGCACCGTCATGGGAAGGCATTTATGGCGAGATCAAAAAGGTTCTCAAACCAGGAGGTGTCGTATGTGTCCTTGATTTCTTGTTCACGGACAAGAGCTGATTGAACGGATAGTTTGGTGTCTACGAGTGGTGTATGACCGATGGTTGGGACCCGTCCATTCCCTCGCACAGGGAGCTTGCATACCAGCTAGAGATCGGAAATGGAATCCCTGAGATGCGTCCCCTCAAGGCTGCACGCAAGGCATTGTGCGAAGTCGGGTTCAATATCGAGCACGAGGAGGATCTTGCTGTGCGACTGGACATCGTTCCGTGGTATTATCCTCTTGAGGGTGACCTGGGCAAAGCCCAGACAGCATGGGATCTCGTGATGGTGTGGCGCACAAGCACCAGCGGAAAATTTGTGACGCACACTGGCCTTCGTTTATTAGAGACGTTTGGCTTAGTACCAAAGGGTACGTGGGAGGTTTGTGAGAAGCTCAAGGTTGCATGCGACGCACTCGTCAAGGGTGGCCAGACCAAAGTAAGTGGATGTTCTTGTCTCGAGGCAATCACTGACGAGCTCGGCAGCTCTTTACGCCAATGTATATGGTGATTTGCCGCAAGCCTTTAGATGAGTAATGACAATAGATCGAATGCCTGGAGCATTGTCAATAAAATTCGACGTTGTGAATTGTACAGGAAGATTCAAGAACAACCTCTCCTATGATTTGTTTCACTCAGCCTGGCAGGCCGAGAAACTCGCATTAGCATGTCGACAGTAGCCATTGAACGAGACACTGTATATCTTCGGAACATATCCTGATCGGTCGCGCAAAGAGCGCCCCCTTAGGAGTTGTCTTTCTGCCCAGATTTGGGCTCCGCTTCGGCAATGTCATCCACGCGGATCCCCGTTCGTCTAGCCGGCCCCCACTGCGCCCTGAGTCAGCAAATAAGAGCTATAGTTCTGGAATGGGCAGGACAGCACGGCAGATCGCCGGACGAGATTGAGCGGATCAAGGCGGACTGTGACGCAAAGATGATCCACCGCATCCGCAATCGGGCTCGAGCTCGGGATGCCACCGGCAGGCCGCCGTGCTTCAAGTTGCAGCCGACAACCTGAATGCGAATGTCGACATATGTGGCGTGGTATTATTCCAAGAACGCCAACACCCTAGTAAGTTACCAGGGTCATCTTCTCACCACCGAGCAACGACACATTCTTGGAGACAGTGTTCTGAGTACCGAGTAGGTCAGAGTGTGTTTTGTCTTGTCTTTTTCGATACTAGCGACGACAACATTTGCGTTTAATCTTTCTAATTTCAGCGATAGGCCAGGGACTATTCCTTGAACAGCCTCACTTGGAGCCTCACTGGCAGGCTGAGCTGTAAAAACAAGTGACAAGTGACTTCAAGTTCCATTGACGAGTCATTTGTAGCTGGCTCCCGCCACACGTATATACTATCTAGAGGTCTTCCACACTCGCTTCGTGCGCACGGTGACAGCATAGCTCATAGTCCCACTTAGCACCTCTTCGCCCAATTATCCAAGTACTCAGCTCCTATGGTTTCAATTTCTAGTGGATCCACTGCGTACCACTTGTTCAGTCACACCAGCAAGTCTGAAAGCAATCAGGACACTGCTGGTTGAGGTAAATTGGACCTCCAAAATGATTGAGTAAGGGATAGTCGGATCAGGCAGGCATTCACGCTAAAATATCCTTCAAGTTGCTAGAGAATAAGCGAGAACCGGTGTATCGCAATCTCCACGAACGTGGGACCGGTCATCCACGGCGAGCGTTGCGGATAATCAATTGGTTCCTGTTTTGGCCTTCTCTCGCAAGCCACCAACGGACGTGATGCGTAATTCTACCCACAACCCGAAATACTGTTGACATGGCTGGGAACCAGAGGACCCCACTAGAATCTAAGTTTATTGCAAAACACTTCACCCTCTAAGACTGATCTGATTGTCACCAAGCATGTCACCACTCAGGAGGCATCAAGAGATTGGGCCCGGCAACCCGACCATATCTAGGTATCGCAATAGGACCCACTTTGGGATCCTTCCATGCACAAGAAATGACACAGGTTGGGGGATCTGCTTCTAGCCGGGGTTATCACACAACTTTTGCTTTGTATAGATATAGTTCTCCACGAGCTCCGCTCCTCAGGCAGTTTTCTGTCCCTGACCACCGGATCCGAACAGAGTGGATTGAATGTCTGCCCAAACTGAAGAAAGTCCAGGCCTCCGCCTTTCGGTATAAATATCCAGGAAGCACAAGGCTGAGAATGTGGTGAAAATGTTCCCCTCCCTTTCTCTGATAGCCCAGTTACTTGGGTCGTCGTTACTCCCGACCAACACAGTCGATTCCCCCTTTGGCGCTGTCAGCTCTGGCTGTCCTACCACTGGGCCAGCTTCCTGTCAAACCACGTCCGTGTCCAACACGTGTTGTACTGAGTACCCAGGGGTACGTTTCTCTTTCGCGTCGTCAGAGTGCTGTTCCCAACATTGTACTCTAGGGCCTCTTATTGCAGACACAGGTATTTATTATCTCCTTACTAGAATTGTCCTGGAAAGGCTGACTGTCGTCCCGGCAGTTTTGGGACACGAACGTACCCGGAAGCCCTGCTGACAGCTGGACGATTCACGGTATGTGATTTCTGTTCCAGAATCAATTCGTCGTTGTTACACGTCCTGTAGGTTTATGGCCTGACAAGTGTGTACATGGCCGTGCAGGGTGCTAGTTATCACTCACCTTCATTCTTGTTCAAAGCTGTGATGGCACTTACATAGAAAACTGCGATCCTTCCCGCAGCTACGACATTCGCGAGGTGGGTCAAATATTATACGACGGTCTCAACCGCAAGTAAATTTACCCTTTTCCACAGCTTCTCATCGAACAAGGAGCGAGTTCGACACTTGATTATATGGAGCACTACTGGTTGAATGCTGATGGCACCAACGAGCACCTTTGGAACGTAGGTCGAACCAGTCATTTTGTCCCGTTTAAACCGTGCTGACGACTATCTAAAAGCATGAATGGGTGACACATGGTACATGTTACAGGTGTGTGACACTTGGGGTGTCGTTGCATCCCCATCGGCATTAATTCTCCGTATAGTACTCTTCAGCCACCCTGTCTCTCAGAGGGGAGCCCCGAGGGATCCGAGGTAAGTTCACACCCTGGGCAAATCTCACGCGGATCTGATGTGTTGCCTTTTCCTTTGCAAAGGCTGTGTCCTATTTTGAAACTATCGTCCAGCTGTTCCAAACGCTCCCCACGTACACGTGGCTTGCAGACGCCGGGATTACACCTTCTTGGGACCAAACGTACACACTGTCGGAGATCCTTTCTGCACTGGAACAGGGTTCAGGAGGTGTAAGTTCCTATTGTCTTGTTCGTCCAGGGGATCCAACCGAACACATTCTTGTCTTGTTATAGTACACCCCGGCCGTCGGATGTTCGCATGGTAGGCTAGATGCGATCAGTTGGTACTACAACTTGAAGGGATCGCTTCTCGATGGAGAGTTTATCCCCATCAGTGAGCTCTTTATCCCCTCAGTTTGGTGAGATGTATTGATGTTTTTCGTAGACTCGCCAAAGGAGTCGACGTGTCCCCACAGGGATATTCGATATCTTCCAAAGGAAGATTGAGTAATGTGTCAACTTGCCATTTATGTTATGAATACCTGTGTGCGATCGGTAGAGGATCATTGTTCTCGCTCCGTATTTGTTGCATATAAATTGCCTTTCCTATGTTATGACTGTTTTGTGTAAGTGCATTTGCACTTTATCATGGTCCTGCTCGCCCATCGGTTACAGCCATTGAAAGCACTTGGCGATATCGGGTCATCATGAACGTTCATTGATCGTTGGGGTCACCACAGCCTAAGTACTAGTGGCAGAAGATCAATGGTATTACTCAACTTCCTTATGATCAGTAGGAAACGAGCTATGCAGGATGGTTTTACTGACATATATGTACAATATCAGTTATATCCCAAGAGACACGCCAAACTGTAGGCTGGGTTTTGGTCTCTCGGGCACTTTGATGTATACCAAAGACTCGAAAGAGGTGAACTGCCATAATGCTGCTCGCGACCTTAATTTATGATCATGGGTTATATCTGGATAAGACATGATAAACCTACCTTATTGGGGGTTCTTTGTCCATATGATTTCAAGACGTTACTGAGGTCCTTTAGATACATCACCATCCGTTTCCGACTCCGGAACTAGTTCTGCAGCAGCCGTCATGAACCTAGACAAAGGAGATCATCGTCATTCTGGAAAATGGCATGGCACACACCACGCACTGCGCTGCATGGGTGCCCGCAAGGACTCGCATCGCATCCAAGTCATTCTGGAGCTGTTCCATTAGATCGGCTGTTTGACCGACCGCGCGGGACATGTTTTTGAGACTTGACGCCAACTGCGCATACAATCTGTCCTTGGCCTGAGTAGCACCGGAACGGCTCATCGAGGTTGGGTTGGATATGAAACTTCCCACGGCAGCCGACAGGTGGACGTTTAACGTTTAACGCGCGCTTCCGCCTTCAAGTTTGCTGACACTCGATGTCGAAATTTTGAACGTTCTCTGTACCGACAAGCGCTCGGAAAGCTTGGCGAGCGGTCAAGTCCAATTATAGACATCCTGGAGCTCAGCGCCCTTGTCCTGTGCGGTGTGGCACTGAAATAGTAGTACATAGCCCTCATTTATTGCTTCAACCCCTTCCTGTGCCCTCTTTTCTCCAGTCACCATGTCCATTTCACAAGCACATTTTGACAAGGCCATACAGGAGATCGAGCACAGAAACCCTGTGAATAGGCCCGCCATCGATTTATCGATACAACGCCTCGATAACGGGGCGGTCATCAGCACGCGGGAGCGGATTATGAAGGACGTGCGTCTTGCCCTTTCCTGTCTCGCACATATCGCTCAGTTGACTAGGTCGCACAACCTGCTGTCGGTATCCCGACCGATGCCCAGTTCTTCTCCCCCCATGATCCAACGAAACCCAACCTCGATTTCCTCAAGGACCACTTCTTCCACGAAGGCAGGGTTCGGGAGGACCATGCCCTCTGGATCATCGAAAAAGGTACCACTCTGCTCCAGAGTGAGCCCAATGTTTTGGACATCGATGCCCCCGTAACAGGTGAGATCCCTATACCAGCGTTCGTCGCATCTGCTTGCCGTACAGCACACAACGGGCTCGTACTGATCCGATTATTGATTTTCATTAGTCTGCGGTGACATCCATGGTCAATATGTGGGTTCTTCTGTCCACACTTGTGCACAAGGCCCGCTGATGCCATATCAAGTATGACCTCATGAAACTCTTCGAGAAGGGCGGAAACCCAAGGACTACTCGATACCTCTTTCTGGGCGATTACGTCGATCGGGGTTACTTTAGTATTGAAGTGCTTCCCTTCTTATCTTGCCGAACAATCACCTAATCACCTTTCCAAGTGTGTTCTATACCTCTGGGCACTGAAAATATGCTTTCCCGACAGCTTGTTCCTTCTGCGAGGTAATCATGAATGCCGGCGGTTGACGGAGTACTTCACGTTTAAGATTGAATGTAAGATCCTCTTATTCCATTCGTCCTCGCCACATATCCAGACCTTTCTAGGTCAACACAAGTATTCCGAGCGCATATACGACGCATGCATGGATTCCTTCTGCGCCCTTCCATTAGCTGCTATAATGAACAAGCAGTTCTTGTGCATACATGGTGGTTTGTCTCCTGAACTCCACACCATTGAAGACCTTCAATTGGTTCGCTCGTCCTTGGTATATTTTGTCAACTCATCCAACCCCTTGATAGTTGGATCGGTTTCACGAACCCCCGACGCACGGTTTGATGTGTGATATCCTTTGGTCAGATCCGACAGAAGACTTTGGGTCGGAAAAGGGAAAAGACAACTTTTTGCACAATCACGTCAGAGGCTGCTCCTATTTCTTTACGTGAGTACGCTTCACCGCATATTTGATCAAGTTGATCTCGAAATTTCGATCGAAAAGGTACTCGGCCACGTGCAAGTTCCTGGAGAGGAACAACCTACTTTCTGTTATTCGCGCCCACGAAGCCCAGGATTCCGGGTATGTGCCACGTTTACCATTTGATGCTGGCTTTGTGAGGAACATGTTTTCCTTTAGTTTTCGAATGTATCGGAAGGCCCAGAATACCGGCTTCCCCACCTTGATCACTATATTTTCCGCGCCCAACTATCTCGACGTGTATAACAATAAAGCCGCTGTACTCAAATACGAAAACAATACGATGAACATCACCCAATTCAATTGTACATCGCATCCATACTGGTTGCCAAACTT
Organism: Pulveroboletus aff. annulatus; assembly: GCA_038094595.1. Taxonomy (NCBI): domain Eukaryota; kingdom Fungi; phylum Basidiomycota; class Agaricomycetes; order Boletales; family Boletaceae; genus Pulveroboletus; species Pulveroboletus aff. annulatus. The sequence goes on from JBBPTX010000483.1 coordinate 8,603, forward strand.
CAAAGATGTATTCGAATGGAGTCTACCATTCGTAGGAGAGAAGAGTAAGCTGTCTCATTTTGTTACCGAGTTTGCGTACTGATATATCATCCACTCAAGTAACCGACATGCTCGTTGCCGTCCTCAACACATGCTCCAAGGAAGAGCTCGAGGACGATCATGCCATTGAGCAACACCACGATGATGTCCGGGAGCGTAGAAGAGTGATCAAAAACAAAATTCTTGCGGTCGGTCGAATGGCACGGGTATTTGCGCTTCTTCGGTAAGCCTGCTTCTACGCCGACGACCCTTGTGTCACATGACCGCATACAGGGAGGAATCCGAAAATGTCTCAGAACTCAAGAACATATCGTCTACTGGCAGACTCCCCTACGGGACGCTGGCACTTGGTGCGGAGGGCATCAAGAAAGCCATTTCAAGCTTCGAAGATGCGTACGTATTTCTCTATCTTCATCTGGACTCCCAGATCACCTCTCACGTGGATAATTAGGCGGAGGTCGGATATCGAGAACGAGCGGCTACCACCCGCGCCTCCGTCCGCGCCAGAGAAATCCGTCACATCGTTCATTCAATCGAAGGCGCAAGTCCAGTCGCCAACACCAACGGCGACACCATTGCCCTCTTTCATACCCATGTCCCTGTCATCAAGACCGATGACGCCTTCGGATGATGGACGGTCCGAGACACCGTCCCTCGAACGCGCATCCTCTCCAAGCCTATCAAGCATTAGTTCTCCCCCAACGCCCCCTCCCCCGACGAATTCGGAACGGAGGGGAAGCCTGAGGCTAGGAGGGAGCCCGTCGACGAGGCAACGGAGCGTGCACACTGCAATTTCGATATTGCAAGCGGCGTTGGATGTAAAGAAAAGTGGAGCGAGCTGACGTGGTTTTTTGTGTTGACTGGGATCGTCCTTTTTGCTTTTGATAAACTTGTTGGACGCATGCATCGCTGTAGCATTAAGATTGGATGGAAACGATGGAGCTATGTGAGCCATAGTTATGTTTTAATGATGCATTTTTGTATTTGTATTCTGAATCAACATACGGTGTGTAAAACAAAAACGAGCAAATACAGGACTGGCGGGACGAGACGATGGCACTACAAACCAAAAAAGCGCGCCTGACGAGACGATGAGGATAAGGGAAAATCCCGCCAGGCAGGGAAACAAAACGAGACGTGGCTACTGGCGAAGGCATGGCGCACGGGCCAGCGACCTCGGCCGATTAGCCTAGTATAAATCTTGAGTTTAAACCACGAGTACTTACCACAGTGCAGTGACGGTTCTCTTTCATTAACGATCGCTTCAGCATCCACAGACAAGATAACAATGTCACGTTTTCAGGCTGGCACGCGTCCACAATGGCACTCCAGCTTAGATGGAGTCCCAAACCACGGATGTGCTTCTGACAAGAGTGCAAAGCAAGTCAGAATACGATGATGTCTATCTCGTGCTGTTCTTGTCAGAAATTCCCTAACGCTAGAATGTATTCAAAGTATTCACCCTCGCTATGATATGGTGGTGGCGGAGATGCCGCGATGATTCCAGGAAAATTGGATGCTACTGCGATGGACGGGATTCTTGACTACAGATTGCGAGGCTTGCATGGTTGTGCATTCCGCGTGCGAATACACTGCTACCCGTTGGATAATAGCAAGTACTGCTCTGCGGTATAAGTACTTGTTGGCGAGCGTGTAGGATGATGGTCCAAGTTTGCGAACATGGAATTTACGTAATGACCTCCTTCCGTTCTCTCGGCAACTTCAGTCTTCAGGTTGTTTACCTGAATGGTGGACCGCGTTTCGTATTGCTGCCATGCTTGGAATTCTGCTACACCAAGCGAAACTGGCATACGCATTTTCCTTTCATTTATTTGAATCCCCTGTAGTAAACTTGAACCATGCCCGTGAAAATTGAAGTTCCGTGGACGAGTCGTGCACGCACGTCGCAACCACCAATTTTTCGGATGCTCAGCTGACTTCCACTGACTGGGTCTGCTAATTCTTCGCTCTCTTCGCTCTTGCTCCTTGCTCAAGTCCGAGTCACTCATTGAAAATCATTATACGTTTATATTAAGTTTGACGTGTATGCACTGGTGCTCCCGCAATTTCCAGATCGTCTTGCATTTTCGTTGACGAATGATAGTAAGTCTCCTGCCTTGGTTCTACATGGCTTTGCTCATCCTTACTAGTCACGACGCGAAGGATCTGTTACTGGAAAGGTCCCTTGCAATGATTGCCCGGGCCAGTTTAAAGTCAATCCACATCTATTTCAGGCGTGAAAAATGCGCACGCGATTGTTCCACGAACGAGCGTACCCATACGAGTATACTGACTTATGGTGAGGTCAGTTCTCATGATGGTCAGCCGGGTCACTGCAAACGTGCATCGCCCTGGCTTTGAACCACATGCTCCCCTAGTTTGTGAACGGAAAATTCCCACCAGACAACACCGTGTATAAAAGGACTTCTTGCCCCGCCTCGTTTAAAGTGGTATGGGCCCCGTCGCCGCCATTCGCTTCAAAATGTTCTTGCTCTACTCCTTTTTGGCACTCGCGTCCTGCCGGACTGCACTTGCTGTGTCCGCTGGTGGTGTACCGCCCATGGCTTACACCGCTCCGGGAACATTTCCCACTTCTGCATTTGGCGCATACTGGAATAATCCAACTGCAACTTCAGCCCAACCGCAGCCCGTGATCACAGATCCTGTTTCGGTATGTAGCACAAAGTAACCTTCCCTCCTATCATAGTAAACAATTCCCGCAGGATACTGTCTTCCCCGAGATCCTAACAGATCCCGCCAATTTTCCCAAGGTGTGTATTCTCTTTCATTATAAGATACTCTACTTGATTCTCCCGCGCGACTAGAACGATACTGTTGACCCGCACCCACTTCCTCTCGCTTCCACACCGTCTGAACTGCTTAGTTCGGCCGTTGTACAAATAGCAGCGATAGCATCAAATCCGGCATTTAAGGGAAACAAGTGCGCTCAATGTCAAGCTTCGCTCGAGGTAGCTAAATTCCTCGTCATGGCTGCCCCGGACCAGGGCCCACTCCTCGCGGAGGCCGTTTGCGAGTACTTCAATTATTCGACGACTTGCTACGATGAATACAGTGTACTCGCCCTCGGCTCCGTGTTTTCACAAGTAGTCGCACTCGCAGATGTCGGCGGGTACGACGGACAAGTGAGTGCCAAGAAGATGCAGAAATAAGACTGTATATTGAAATACAACGGAATGCAAGAACTTGTGTTCTAGATTCGAAAGTCTATGTCCAATTCCGCCGACGGTTCCGCTCAACTTGACGAGTTGGTTTGCGAAACCGAAACCCAACCCGCTTCCGCCACCGAAACAGCCTAGCGGTGAACGCCTTAAAGTTCTCCACATATCGGACATCCATATTGATCCGCGTGCGCACCCCCTTTTCCCATTTATTGCAAGATCGATCTTGTGTGGAGCTCACTACGCGTTGTATATATTTTAGGATATGCCACAGGAGCTGAGGCGAACTGTTCTCAGTACCTGTGTTGTCGTGATAATGCATGGAATGACAAGTCTCCTGATCAAATTTTGCTCCCTGCTTCACGCTATGGAGCTTATTACTGGTGACTTGCTTGCTAGCACGACACCTTGCCGGATCCACTGATATGTGAAACTTGATAGTGACACCCCGCTCTCGTTGATGCTCTCTGCTATGCAGGCCATCCCACCGCTTACTGGCACGGGAGACACGGGATTCAACTTCTCAATCTTTACGGGTGACCTCACTGCCCACGATACCGACAACCAATACTCTAGGTGTGTCAAATAGATATCGACAAGGCCAATATCTGACGAAATCATTGTCTTAGGGCTTATGTTGAGTATGCCGAGGCAAGCAGAGTCTACAAAATGGCGCTGATTGATGCTGAGAATTAAACATTTGATAGGTTATCGTGTACAATTTGCTGAAGAAATTCCTTGGACCTGCTCCTGTATATGCGACAGTTGGGAACCATGACACATATGTACGCCACGCTACACGTTTTCTCTTTCCACAGGCTTACTGTGCTCGTGTTTGTTTCCATAGGTCCAGTTCCAGATGATACCGTACTGGATGGGAAGTTATCTTGGACAACAGTTCAACTGGTTCGTACGACTACAGTCCTTTTCAGCTAGACAGCTACCTGACACACGGTTTTGTAGGTTATACGAGCATATCTCGTCCATGTGGAACTACGAAGGTTGGCTTCCTGAAGAATCCGTCGAGTTTGCGCGTACCCATTATGCCGCATACACGGTCAAACGACCCGACGGTCTTCGTATCATCTCTATTGACACAGATATGTGTGAGTCGATATCCATAAGCCAAGACAGATGCATTTTTGAACCGCCTCTGAAATCTAACAGGGTACAGGTGATAGTGACGGTTATTCACCATACGTGCCTGACTAGGATTTGGTGAACAGAGACAACTACTTTGGCTTTATTGACTCAAGCGATCCTGATACGTTCGGCATCCTGCGTTTCTTGACGGATGAGTTGCAAGATGCAGAGGATGCTGGTGATAGAGGTCTGTTGTGTTGTCTATGTTTGTCGGCGCACTCACACAACTCAACTTTTACACCCTAGTTTGGATCGTTGGCCATGTATTAGCAGGGTGGGATGGAACCGCAGCGCAATCCAACCCAACAAATCTCTGTAAGCGTTGATTAATCTCATGGCACATCTCCTCACCAGCATTGTTAGTTTACCAGATGTAATAACCCATCGGACGTGTACAATCTCGTTATCGCTAACAATTATTCGACAGTGTTGATCGCTACTCACCCCATGTTATCGCCAGTACGTATGCCCCACATCATGATCATCTTGAACTACTCCGTCCATATTTACTGACGTCTATAGACATTTTCTGGGGCCACACGCACGAAGATGAGCTTTCTGTACGCCGACGAGCCGTGCGTCAATACTTCGCCTAATCGTACCTTGCAGATATTTTATGCCAACAACGGAACAGTCATGAATGCTACTACGGCCCTTGCGGTATCCTGGGTACATATCATGCATCAATCACGCCAACATCAGGCTTACCAGATTGATGAAGATTGGACCCTCATTAACACCATTAACGAACCTCAACTCTGGTTTCCGCATGTATGAGGTGGACTCCGCAGTATGTTTACGTCTCCATGATCCGCGAAGAGCCGATCGCTAATCCTTTCCTCAGACATTCGACGTTGTAGATGCATACACGTCAGTCCAATCTTGTCTCTCTACCAATCAGGCTAATGTTCTCCGACGTTACAGGTGGATGAGTGCAGTCAATGAGTTCCCAACACTCGACAATCAAACTGAATACGGACCAACCTACCTCCTTGAATACAGCACACGTGAAGCATACGGCGGCAACATTACGTGGGGTGCAAATGATCCTTTGAATGCGACATGGTGGCACCTCGTAACAGAACGTGAGTAATGTACTTGCCTTGTTGGTTGGCGAACTAACCCACTGACCTTCCGTGCTGCAGAGATGGAGTACAATTCCACGCTTGTCCAGGTGAGCTGCATTTTTCTCACCTTGGTGTTTAACGAAGAAGGAATACCGACACGAACGGGGACAGACTTTTAACACGTACCAAGGGAAAAGCTCCGTTGCTGGGGCACCGTGTACCGGGGAATGTGTACCCGCCAAGATTTGTTACTTGCGAAGCGGGTCCGCACCACTCGCGTTGCAGAACTGTCCTGCGGGATATGGTTCCGTCCAGTAGATGGCATGGTCCAACGGACTAGAATTGATTTGTTCAGCGGCCCTGTTTACCTGACGGAACTTTGAAACACTGTTGGGACAATGAGAAAAATGAACTTCGAATCTGAAAATAGAGTACTAGAAACTTGACATGTCTCTGGAGATTGGTGTTCGGGACATACCTGGGTCAGCAAAATAGAAGGATGGGTGATGACGTAAGGAATGAGCATAGCCGCAAAGCTATGTCTGGGCCTCGTCTCGCGCCACTGCGTCGCTCGTCCTGCGTCAAGTCCGTTCCTCACCGCCTCTTGTCGCATCCGCCCGCCACTTCCAGCACCTCACAGTCGTCCCCCCATCCTGGGATCTTGAGCGCATCAGTAGACAGACCCAGGCTTCCTGCAAGGTGTTCCCATCCACCCTCGCAGCTGATGCCCTCGTTCGGGGTCAGGAAGTGCTATGTACTTTCGCCCACTCACTCCCTCCCACCCCCATAATCGGTGGGTCCACCCGATCGCATCTCCGTGCCAGTCCATGGAGCCCCCGGTGAATGCTGGCCGTAAGTGGTTTCACCCTGAAGTCGAATTGCCAGTGATGAAGCGAACACGAACTTCACGTATGACCACGCATTGTGAATGCGACGTCCTACAAAATGAGGGTGGCGCATCTTTGCAGTGAGCTACTAGGTCTGGTCAGGACTCGGGCCTACTCGAATCGTCAGGCAATTCTCGATATATTGTACGTTAGGCTAATGGACATGGAATGCCCATCATGATATACGTGACGCGATCAAGCCCGAGATTAAACCCGGTGTCAAGGGTGCAATGCCTATAGCTAAAGACGCCGACTTGTATGCCACCACTGACATGCAGATGTGTCCGCCAGTGAGCACCAACAAATGCTATTACAACAAAAAAGACAACTCGAAGGTCTGTCAATTAGGTAGCAGCCTGTCATCGCCGAATTCAGCCGCTCCGCTGAGTCATTCAACTTACAGTTCTCTGTGCCCTGACGAGTGCTTGCGCAGAGACGTTGACTGTCTAACGAGACAACACCACAAAACGGTTGGTAGGGTACTTTAAACCTTACCAATGTTAATATTGTGGGCCAATTCGTCGCTTCCAAATATTTTTCCACAGTTCCCAGCAGTATGGCTTGAAACGAATGAATCTAGGGGTTGCAAGATAATTACATACAAGAACTAATACTACTAGTCACATTTTCTGTAGAAAATTTTAATTCCAGGGTGTCAAAGGAGGGTTAGCAGTGAGTTGGTTATCAAGTTCGCATGCTTCTAGTGAAGGTGTGATGATGCGGCGTGCACCGCCGGAGATGGGCCGCCTTTGGCACTGCACGAATGTCACAGGACTCCGGAATATTGGAAACACTCGGTGGGCTTTCGATACGGTGTCAATGCGTCTAAGGCGAGCAAAGTTTGACTCACCGTGAATCTATGTAACCCGAAGAGCGGGAGAGAGGAGTGTACCCAAGAGGTTTGTGCGCTAAGATTTCTACTCAAAGCAATGTTTGCCACCGGTTAGCCCCACATCGGACCCGCATTCTCGCTTCCATTCGATTGTGCGTGCTTCTATAAGTGTTCTTCGTTCTCCAGATGCTATTTACCTGGATGCTTGCTGGCTCGTTTTGATCGATAATTACCAAGTCAAGTGAATTGCTACTCAATGCATATCATGCCGCCGAGCTACTGAATAGTAACAGTCCACTCACTTTATATTGGCATCTATGGACTCTTCCTCCATCATTCGCACGACGATCGGCTTCTTGTATGCTAAAGAGCTGCGCATCAATGTCTCGTGAGCATTTGTTACGTACCTGCGTTGCTGATTCCACGAGAGGCGAATTCGCCTGGTCTCTCCATGGTGTAGATTCGAGATGATGTCTAATCACTCCTCGTATGTGGGTCTTTAAGGGGACGAAGTAGCACATACCAAAAGAAAAACTCCATGTACGGGGGGGGGATCAATGTTACTGCATGCTGAGTTTGTACCACCATCTGATTGGATGGGTAAAGCTTCGTAAAGTGGATAAAAGTGGAACCCGCGGACTGGCCTGGAATTGCCTATAAAACACAAACGCGGAAGCGGCAAGCCATCCCGGGTCAAGAAATATCAAATATGACCAAGGATTCTGATAAGCCCATGGATAAGATAAGTAGCAAAAGGAGACTAGTAGATACCTGCTCCACTCACTCACCGTGACGAGTCACGTATCTCGTGATGGTCTTTACAAAGCAAGCGGAGTCCAAGCAATGGAGCGACGATCGGGGAAAAGTGGAAAGAACGTCCCGGAACGTCCCGAATCCAGTTTGTGCTTAGTCTCCTCAAACCTGACCTTCCAGAAGTGGCGCGTGACGGTCATTCTAGTTGCCGCTATCAATTACGTCGTAAGCGTTGGAGCACACAAACAAAAAGGGTGACGTTGTGAGCGAATGAATTTATAAATAACGAAGATGACCTCAGGGAGAACATTGGTCAAGCAGTTTGGAGCCTAAAACTTGAAGTCTAAACGTCCCATTTTTCGCGTTTGGAAACACCGGCCGAAGTGAGGCAACGAGGCAACGGAGGTGAGAAGGGTGTGAAAATGAGGTCGACTGAGGGCAAAAGCCTGAGCGGTCGAGAGGTGGCGTAATACAAAAGAAGACATGCCTGGTCACACGGCGACGTTGGTTGGAAGACTTGATGGTGAGATGTTGGGTTTCTTATCACCTCAAAAAAATAAATAACTAGAATACAAATAGTAGTACTAGTAACCTTTTCTCGTGGAAAACGTCCCGCCGATGCAGTTACAGTGTTTGCGGGACATGTCCATGGTTCATAGTAATGTGTCAGCCACTATCTGTTCACATATCACTGTGAAATCTACTCAGCTTAAACGTGTGGAATGCACTGCAGGAGGTTATACTCCGAGGTATAGAGTTCCTGGCACTCTCCAGAAGCGGAAATGGGTACTGACGCCGAACTCTGTTTGCACCATCCCCCTTAACAAACCAGATTCGTTGGATCCGACACACCTATGCTGGTAGCGATCGGCCATGATCACTGAGCATGGGCTGTCCAAAGTAACATGGCAAGCCTACTTTCACATCTAGAGGTTGCCTACAACCACCGCTGAATCGTGAGATTTAAAGTGAGTTAGAGCCTCGGGAATTGAAGCCTCCGAATTCCCAGCCTGCCTCTTAATCGCCGTCGTTGACAACAGCACGTATGAACAGCGAGAATGATCGGAAGAATTAGTACACATTATTTGTTTCACGCTCTTTCGCAGTGGGTCGGCCCTACCTTACGGGGACAACCTGACACCGTGACACGATGTGGAACGTCGCCAAGAGGATCGATCTCATTAATGGTTAGATCTGGCTCTGATATAAGGATACCCTTTCCGAATAGTTTTCCAGGATACCTTCCCCCCACTATGATCTCTTCGTCTGCGACAGCGGGGATAACATCCCTGACCCTTGTACTATATGTGCTGCTCAGGCGTTTTATCCGCCCGTCCTTGTCAATGATCCGTGGTCCCGAGTCACCATCGTTCGTCTTCGGTGTGACACCTTTGAGTCCGTGCTGTCGTGCCTTTGACATTTCTTAGGCCACTTGCTCGAGTTATTCCAACGACCGGTGGGAGAAGCGGAATTTGCATGGCAGAGTCTGTATGGCAACATAGTTCGGTTTAAGGGTGTCTTCGGGGTAAGTCAACTCTTTCCGCTATTTAACATAAATATATATCGCTGAGCCTTAGGAAGAGCGACTCCTTGTCTCAGACCCAAAAGCTCTGCAGAAGATGCTGCACACGTCAGCACACACTTATCCAAAGCCACCTAACCTTCGTGCTATTCTCCGACTAGTGAATGGGCAAGGAATTCTTTCGGCTGATGGTAGTTTTAATTCCTACCCCGAGCGGAGTTTTTTTTTGAAATAATCCTCAAAACAGGCCCGTCACATAAGCGACAGAGGGATGTATTGATCGCCGGCCTTGGGGCGAAAGATCCCAAAGAGTTATTTTTGGTCTTCAAGGAATGTGCTGTGTCTCTTGGCGCCAAATTGTCAGAAACCATTCGAAATAGTAACGGTCGGACAGTTGTTCTTGATGCTCATGCTTGCATCTCGCGTGCAACATTAGATGCACTCGTCCAAGGTGACGTCGCCACCACCTCCTTCACAAATGAATGGTAGATTACTGACCGACTGGACAGCTGCAGCCGATGTCAAGCTAGGCACCATCCAAGACGAATCGCATGCCCTTGTAAAGAAATATAAAAACCTGTTGTCAGTTTTATCATGATTTTACGCCTCTTTCCTACTTAAACAACCTTATTGCAGTGGTGACGTTTTCGGTCTACCCTCAGCCAGCCAAGTTTTCGTGCAAGCAGCTTCTATCTATGTTCCAACGTTTATCCTCAACTGGATTGCTGACTTTGGTTTACACCCTCGAATTGCACGTGCACGGGATGTGAAAAATACGGTCGCTGACATTGTGAAGCAAATAGCGCAAGAGAAGATAAGTGCCCTATCACAAGGAAAGGGTAACCGGGACATTGCTACTCTTCTCAGTACGTTGCCACTGCGTTGATTGATGTTAGTCGTTAAATATTTCTCAGTTAAGGCGAATGTGGATGCGACAGACCAGATGTCCAACGAAGAATTGGTTGCGCAGTTCTGGTACGCATTATCGTTAATGATCACGATCTGCTAAATTGTGAATACGATGTGTACAGTACTGTTCTAATCACAGCTCACACCATGATAACCAATTCTTTTTCCTGGATCGTACTCGAGGTTGCGAGGAATCCAAAAGTTCAATTCAAACTACGAGACGAGATAAGAGCAACGGAAGCTACCATCGAAGCACGCGGCGACGGACAACTCACAGTTGAGGACTTGGCTGCCATGCCTTACTTGAATGCTGTCATCAAGGTGAATGGAATTCGAGACCCTTAATGGGCATTAATTTGATACCCTGTCCATCACAGGAAGGGTTACGTTTCCACCCTGTGCTTCCTGTAATCCAACGAATGGCCAGTCGAGATGATGTCCTTCCACTCTCTAAACCAATTCGTACTAAATTGGGGGGAATGACCAACGAAATACTTGTTCCCAGGGGCACTCAAATTGTTCTATCTGCTGCTGCTTACAATCGGTGAGTTATCTCGTCTAAAGACATCGCAGATGGATCGCCTGACAATGATATGGTAGTGATAAAGATATTTGGGGAGAAGATGCCCACGAGTTCAACCCGGATCGTTGGTTGAACGGCACGATAGATACCAAGAAATCGGCTGGCATCGGATTGTACTCACACCTGTGCGTCGCTTCACAGTGCACCTCGACTCATGTTGACGAACTTTCTGTTACGATCACAGAATGACCTTCCTCAGCGGGTCTCGGGCGTGCTTGGGATGGCGCGTTGCGTATGTGTTACATTTTCTGTATCCTCTAGAGTGACACTCATCCAAAACATAACAGTCTCCTTGGAATGCAAACATTCTTGTTCGCACTGATCGGCAATTTCGAATTCGGAATAACAGACGAGGCTAAGCGGATCATCAGGCAGCCAATGCTTGTGATGGGACCGGCTGTCGAGAGTGAACTAGACCGCGGTGTCCAGGTTCCATTGACTGCATCTCTTGCCCCTCGGCTATCTGACCGTGGCTGACAAGAGGTCGCAAGCCATGTTCGATGATGCCACTTGAAGAACAAATACTATGTATCTTCGTGGAGCCGTTATTGCTGCCGCGACTTCACATTCTGTTCCCTTATGACCTTTCATGTCGAAAATTGTATAATGATACCAACTCCATGAACAAGCATGAGCAGCTTTTCTCGGCTGATTCTACAAATTTGTTTATCAGCCTATGGCCCAGACGGACCCTCACTTTTGCAATGGGATATTTGTGACAGCCTGATGTGCGTCTCAGTTGGCAAGCACGCCGCTTTTGGTGATTGATCCGTTATCGCTTTGTGCTATACCTCCCTATGACACTGGGGAATTCTGACAGGTCTATCATCTAGCCAAATATACAGCAGCAGATGCTGATTGACAGGGCGTCTTCATAACGATAACATGTCGAGCTTGCCACTACCGATCAGCACTGTGACAGTCGGAGAGCGCGACACCTGAGGACTGCGCCGGTCAGCATCTGACATAGGGTAGGTACGATGTAATTTGTTGGGATACCTGTTGAAATTTTATGATCAGGTACAGCTCTGGAGGAGCAATGACATACAGTGTATTTCCAAACAAGTATGCTATGTCCCATGGTAGCGTCATGATCAACATTGGTGGACGAGAAGCAGGTCATAATCGTTTGGCATACCACGTGTTGGCAACTTAATTCCTTATCACTTTTACACAGCTGAGAAGCACTGATAGAGTAAATAAAGTTGGATCTTGTCCACGGCGGAACGTCGTGATTAAGCTGTCTCCCCTGGACGAACGATTAGCTTCCTCCCACTGACATGATTATCCTCCAGTCTTTTCAACCCAGGAATGATCCCATTTAATCCACCTGGCAAAACCTCGATTCGGTTAGGCTGACGTACAACAGTGCGTGAGCGATTCACCACGTATACGGAACTGCCAGAAAGTAAAAGGTACGCACAACAATGTCGCCGGCCTCCAGCAACGCAGGCAACTTCTGCGCTAATGCCCGACCAATTTCCCTGTTGGCTGGTGCGTGCACATTTCCGGATGCACTCAACACTTTCTTGGTGCTCTCGGGTGTTTCCTTAATGGATGATTTTAAGACGACAATAACATGCCCCCCTTCTGCGAGTGTATCGTATCCAAGTTGTTGGGTCTCCGTCGTCGCAACACTATCAAAGACGAGGGGGATCGGCTTCGTGGTAATGCTTGCGATTTTAGAGGCAAACACAGAGGGAGACAAGTCGCGGTCAACGACATGGGTCGCGCCGAACGATTTGAGGAGATCGCTATTCCGTAACGATGCGGTGGTGATGATTGGAGAAAACCCCGAGAGTTTAGCAAATTGGATCGCTAGTCTCATAAGATAATACATAACCGGCAAGCTAGCAGAGTGTGGACGTACCGTATTGACCGACAGAGCTTGCCCCTCCCAGGATCAGAGCTGGTTGCCCTGCAGACTGGCCGCGACCACCATCCCAAGGTGCAGTCAAACCGACACCAACAGGAAGCGGAGAGTAAAGGGGTATGGCAGCGGTACCGATGGCGAGCGGAAGTGAAGCTGCTTGATCAATTGTGATATTGGATGGTACCTGCAAATACAGAGTTGTTATCTACGCAATCTGAGCGCAAGAAACATCCACCGTACCTTTGAAACGAGCTCTGCGGGTACGAGAACATACTCTTGGAATGCTCCATAATCGCCACTGATACTTGCAAAGTTGCCTTGGTGGAATCTTTATAGAATGAAATTTAAAAAAAAAGAAAATTTGAATATCAATAACCCGCAACCAACATACACTGTATCGCCTTTTTGAAACTGTGTCACGCCCTCTCCGACAGCCTCCACCTTCCCAGCAGCATCTTTGCCCAAGACTGCGGGAAAGTCGAACACCGAGATGCCATAGGTTTGGATCTTCCAGTCTACAGGGTTCAATCCGACAGAAACCTCCTTGACAAGGATCTCTCCCGGCCCCGGAGTAGGTACGGGTTTGGTGCCTAGCTCAAACGCACCAAACCTGTCTTTGAGAAAGAGGACACGAGAGAGCGACATGAATGGGCACCAATAGGTTCGTTGACATAGAGGGGAGTTATGTAGCAGTGCACTTGCTCAGTCAGATTTCCAATTTGGCGCAAAGCGGTACAATGATGGCATCATCTTTGGGATCCAGATTGATGCGTGATGACTAAATGTGTTTTCAGCTGAAAAGATCGGGGAACTAGTACTGTTCACATGCGTGCTAGTAGAACTTGGACGCTGGTTGCAGGTGTGCGGGAAACTTGGAAATCCCGTAGTACATTCCCACCCTTATCTTAGATCACCAAATGACCTAATTGGTCACGGTGGGGCCCCGCCAAAAACTACTGACCGACAATACACATTTCCCTACCTATCATCTGTATTTCTTCCCCTCGTTCTAACCTCGTCATGTCCAGACTTTGAGTATGTGAATAGAAACGCGCCCGCTTCGACACGGTTGCTTCTACAGATGAGAACACAAATGGTGTATAACAAAGTCGCTTTCACCAGTGTCTAGAACGCGCAAATAGAGCTTCCGCAAAGACATATCGAGGGGCGAGGGTGAATGCGGGTATGACTTGCAGTATACAGATGAGTTTGACATCTTGTTTCATCTCATAAGATAGTTGGCATGTAAGCCAGTACATCAAACAGTGCATTGTAAGCCCACTGGCATACTTGTCACGTGCACCGTACTATATCTACCTCGCGTCTCGTTAGCAGTCAGTCGCATCTTGTACCCGTACGTCTTAGTCGTCCCAACGCAGCGTGGTCCTGTTCCGTTGTGCCCGCTCGTCTCAGTGTTTCCCGCCACGGTCACGGTGGGCTTCCATGCATATGACAAATTTCTACCTGGAGCTTACCATTAGCACAGTTTCAAATGGAAGAAAAGGCGTGGACGCACGCAATATGCCATCTTTGGTGAGAAGGAGCATGTAATGATCCGGCTCGAATCGTTTTGTCGCTCTGTACGTTTAAAGCGACTGTCTGACAAACCAATCTGTGAAGAGACCGTGACTAGTCTGGGCAATGAATGTCCATAACAACATCGATTCACTGCCAGCGGGGTGGCGGACTGTGGCGCAACACACTGGCAGAATGAAAAACCAGGCACTTCCGTGGGACTGGGGCACGAAGTGCCGCAGTGTTGAGTCTGTGTGCGACGAGGGACGTCTCGGGCTGCCAGTGCCATCGTGCTGGTTCCGTCGGGCGCTCTTCTCCGAGGATTAGAGCCAGGCTGACACGGGTGTCATACAGTGCAGCAGAGGATGGGGAGGGGACGGATTGGGTGCGGTTTCGAGCCTGCGAAAGCTCTCGTCAGGGGGCTGCCGCTACCCCGACCGTCGCCCTTCCGAGTCCGTTTAGGTGGCTACCACTCTAGACTAGGCGAGGGAGTTGGCCGTGGCACGACCCCGGCC
>JBBPTX010000484.1:0-23402 GCA_038094595.1 Pulveroboletus aff. annulatus
ACTTGGAGGTTGGGCCAAGACCGACTTACAGCATTCTTTGTCCAACATGGTTCTCTTTCGACCGGCCTTGCGACATCCTCAAGACTCGAGTTCGTTCGAATATCTTGACCGTCCCCGGCGACTAAGCCACCCGCTTTGACAGTGCCGAATCAACTGTCCTGCTTGGTATGCCAGTTCGCATTACAAAGCGTTTTTCCAGGCGGCCATTGGGTGCGAGCACACACCAGGAATAGATGGAAGATTGGAACCATCGAACAGAAAGTCACAGAAGATGTTTATGGTGAGCACTTACCACAGTCAAGTCACCAGGCCAGTAATAAGCGAGTACACGCGGTCCGCTGACTCTGCCCTCCCGGCGGAGAATTCTATCCTGAGAACCCCAAACTTTTTCACACCTGCCAATTGCAGGTTACCATCCAGGTTGGCCAACTCACTGCGACACTTTAAATTTATGTTGACTGAGGATTCCCAAGCTACCATTTTACTGAAAGTGTGACTCCACAACTAGGTTTCCAGCACCATTCCGCCCCATCATCCTAGGAGTCTAGAGTCTAGACTGGGCCAGGCGAGTGACCTAGGATTTCCGGGACTTACTGCCAGAAAAGTCGTAGTTGTATTACGCGTAATTCTGATTCGACGGTGCCTATCTCGTCTTGAAGTTGTGCCTGCGGGGCCCACGGTCTGCTGACTCTGCTCGCCTGGCAGAAAAAGTGCGTGGTGAGAACCTGAGCTTATTCACCTGCTAATTTGGGCTACTTCCCGGCTAACTCGTGACTGTACTCTTTCTGCGTCAATAGAGGATCCTCCCTCCCTCCTGTTTTTTATCCAAGGCATACTCTGCATATCGAGTATCAGCGGACAACCTTGCAAGAGTATAAAATGCGATCAGTAAACCTGAGATAAGCATCTCAAAGTCTAAACATTATCTTGCAACGACCACGTTCGTCGTTTGGGCCCCGATCGCACCGATGCAGGTGCCCTAGAACGATCCTCACTGTAGGGCCTGGCTGTTACTATGCCGATCAATAAAAGCGACGGGGAGTATCGGCCCTCGGTGAAAACGTCTGATTTCAGTAGATCATGGTGGTACACGGGTGCTGATGTGTCCGTTCTGATAGCAGGCCGTTCGCGTAGGCCCCCCAGACCCAAGTTGAGCTGAGACAATATCTTCACAGAAGGGCCGCGCCAAGAGCTGCCAGCACTACATAGTACACTGGTATGTTACTAGCCTGAGCCAGTCAGCTAGAAGCTGATAACTCCACCCAGAAGTCGTCAACTGGCACTGGTAGTTTTCTGACTCATCATAATCATCGGCCTCGGTAGGCACAGATAAGAAAGTGCTGGACCAACCGCTCTCGTACCTGGCTGTCAAGATCCATACTACTATCTCACGCAGGTCTGGCGGCCGATGTTAAGTTAACCGTGAGTTCGTTTGATCACCTAGCTAGCTCACAGCGGCACGTTTATTTTTATGTCAATCGAGGGTTCCCATGCTTTCTTGGACTCCACATATTGGTGCTTGTCGATTATCAGCATAGTCCACAAGAATATGAAGTGCGGTCTTTCAAATTCCAACATCGTCTGATACCTCTCCCCTATGGCGATGACTACGTTTGTCCTTTGGGCACCAGATCACACTGATGCAGATGTTTCAACCCGACGGCTCGCCGTGCGGCGTGCCCATGTCGATAGAGCGAGACTTTTGGCCAGTGAACCTAACAGGGTTTTTCGTAACTAGCAAGTTGTGTAGTACAAAAGTCTCATCTCAGTGAATACTAATGACGGTGCATACAGGTACCGGTGGACCCGTTCTGACAGCAGAGTCTGCTAACGCGGCCCCCGCCGACCAAAAGCACTATGGTTCTTTCTGGATTATCGAGGCAGAAAGTTTGGAGGCTGCACGTAAGATTGTCGAGGATGACATCTATCACACAGTGGGTGTTGTAAGTGTCATCTTCAGTCTGGCACAAACTATTTAACTGTAACAGGTAAAGTGGGACAAGGATAGGATACAAGTCCTTCCAGTCGTGTTGAAAGTTCCTCGGTAGCTCGTGCGCGTAACGGTAGTTTGCAGTCGGAAAAATCGAACGTATGCTCTTAGTCTGACCGTCACCGTTGGCCGATGTTCAAAAATGTGGTTATGAAGGCCAAGCAATCGAGATCGAGTGAGAAGGGCACCATCATTAACGAGAATCAATTGCATTTGTATACCAGTAAATCTACTCGTTTTGGGCACTGCGAAACCTTCATACAAAGGTTCTACCAGTAGTGATATTCGAATACCAACATGGATAGAAAGCTGGGTAAGGAGTAAATCTGGACACCCCACGCAAATATCACATCGATCACGGTCTGCTGACTTGGTGAAAAGTTCATGAGAACCGGATCCAACTTATTCACCTGCCAATTTCATGTTACTCTTTCTGAGTCACGCGCCCAGCACGGCGACACTGATTCTCATGCCGAGGGAAGAGTCATCTTTATACCGAGTGAGTAACTCCACAGAACGATGGTTGTCAACTGGTCAAGATGCATAGGAGCGGTCAGGTACATACTAGTACTTTCATAGATAAAAGGTTCCAGAACATCCAGTATCATCATCTCTGAAAGCCATGGCGACGACTACTCTTGTCTCGATCATGTACATTGTTCGGGCGCCCGATCACACTGATGCTAGTGCTGACGGCTCGCTGTACGACCTATTCGTATCGACTACTGCTTAGTGAGGGGGGTACCCGTAATTATCAAGAATGCTTACCGGAAAAAGTTTCTGATATCGCAACTTACAGGTGGTAGCGGAACAATTCTGACCGCAGACTCCGTCAACGCAACCGAAAACGTTACGGTTCTCACACTTGTCAGCTTGTCGAGAATGACATCCACCACACATCAGAGGCTGTAGGTGTTTAGTCTGGTGCGAGTCTCACCTCCTTTAGCCATGAGTTATGACACGATAAGTAGGGCAAGGAAACAATCTAGGTCCTTCCGTTCGGGAGACCCGTGCATGCCTAGTAGGTGCCAGACTGCCAGTCGGGACTCGGGAAATGTAGTTGATGGTCAGAGGCTGGATGGCAGAAAATTATTTGCTATATGGTTATCACGAACATACCTAGTAAACATAGATTGCAACGTACACAGTACAACATCTGCATGAGAGAATTAGAGGTTCAGTGAACGTCATGCTGGACCAGTTTTCTCACCTCGGCAAACTTACAGTAGTGGCACCGAACAGACCGGCGGTGTGTTAACTGTCCGAGGTGACCAAGTCACTTGCCACTTCCATGATGGCAACGAGAACCGCGCTGCGTCTCCGAGTCACTCACTCGTCCACCACCCTGAGCGTTTAGTGTTGAATTAACCCTAGGTCACACATGTCTTGATATGCGCATAAAGTAAAGCTTAGTCTGGGCCATTCTGCCTTCGAAGCACCGTGTCCAAGTCGTTTCATAAGTCTGGACCGGCCCAGGCGAAGCTTGGACCTCCGATGAAACTCTTGGATAACGGCAGAAATGTCGCAACTATCGCATAGAGCGTGACATGTCTAGAATATTAATTGGTGCCCGTGGCTGCGGTCTGCTGACTCGATCGCTTAGAACATTTGTCCCGTCATGAGAAACCCAGAACTTAACTTATTCACCTGCTAATTTGGGCTATGCCATCTGATCACCTGGCCAGCTCGCGAGAGCACTTTGATTTTTACGTCGATTGTGGAGTCCCATACTATTTCTATTTGTCTGGGCGTATCCCCTGTCTCCATATATCGATGCTTATCAATTATCAGTTGGTCCGTCCACAAGAGTATAAAGTGTGGTCGGTAAACCTGAGATGGATATCACAAAGTCCAACACCATCTGACGCGTTTTCCTATGGCGACGAACACATTCATCCTTTGGGCACCCGATTACACTGATGCGGATGTTTCAAACCGACGACAAGCTGCGAGGAGTGCCCATGCCGATAGGGCCAAAAGTTTGGCCAGCCAGGGTCTCTTTCGTAAGTATTGATCACAGTGGGTGCAAAGAACTTTGATCTCAACTGATCATGGGTGGCACACACAGGTGCTGGTGGACCCATACTAACGGAAGACTCCGCCAACGCAGCCCCCGAAGACCAAAAGTCCTATGGCTCCTGCAAGATCATTAAGGCAGAGAGTTTGCAGGCCGCACGCAAACTTGTCGAGGATGACATTTATTACACGGCGGGTGTTGTAAGTATTGTCCTCTTTATTTGCGCAAGATAGGGCATTCATAACCGCATGTCAAGTGGGACAAGGATAAGATACAGGTCCTTCCGTTTGTGCTGAAAACCCCGGGCCCACTGCTTGATTAAGTGCTAGTTTGTAGTGACAGTGGTCAGCAAAGGCGAATGTACTAGTACCCTTGTAGTTTCTGGTTTCGTATGCAAACAACATCAACGATAACCCGTTCTGTTACACGAGCTCGTAGTCTCACTCTGATAAGAACATGTGTGAATCATTCAAGTTCGGAAATAATCAGCCGATTCCTCGATGGCGTTTGCATGTACGTACGGAAATGTTCGCACAGACAAACCTCAGGTAAATATCGAATAGTTCGAAAATTGAGTCGATGAGTGGAAAAAACGAAAAACAAACAAACGATTACGTAAAATAGTGGTCCAGGATGACATAGTAGAAAGCTCATACCTTCTGTGTTTGTCATGATTGGTCTGCAAATGAAAACATCGCAACCTCCATGGTCTCCTTCCCACCGCCTGATAAACGCCAGTGGTAGTACCGTTCGGACTATGAAAACATACCTGCTGCGCAAGAGACACCAACTTCGCCTCCTCAGATTATATGTCAGCCTTTGGCGTCCTCGCCAGACTGCGAGCTTGAGCTTGAGAACAAATCCACATTGACCATGTGAGTTGTCGCTCCACCCGCAACATACACCCTGGCATTCAAGTTTGCAAGAAGAGTGTTACAATAGAGCGAATGAAATGGAATTCCGGGCGTGCGTATAACACTGCTGGAGAGAAGACATGAAGCTAGAGTCTGGATCAGGATATATCATGGAGTAACAAATAGCACGCACCAAGACGGTGCGTCGTTTTCAAAACATAGTCAGATGTATCACCGAGTCGCAGACACAGACAGACGAAATAGCCTTCTGAGGCTGCGATGATGGCTTAGAAAATAAAGGCGGGTACCATGAAAAGTAGTCGGAACTATACCCTGAGCTTGTTGGTAGACTTCCCAAGGAAGGAGTTTACGATGAGCTTTCTGGAAAAGCAGGACGACTGGGATGCTGAACGAATGACCTGGTGATGATCCACGGACTCGACCAGAACAGAAAATGGGTTCACCAAAGCCAGCCATAATGTATCTGTCAAAGGCTACACCGAACACGATATGCAATATGCAAGTGCTACATGATGCTTGTCGAGGACCCGCAAGGATACTAAGGGTTTTGTGGATTGTATTGAGCATCCTGGCACGAATATCCCCAACCAACTATGATAACGTGGCTTTACCACAAGGTAGCCGCATCCAAGAAATGCGGTCCATCATCATGCTAGACTTGCTTATAACTTGGCTTAAAACTCTTCGTGATCATAGGATCATTTCGATGGTTGCAACGTGGGTGGATAAACAACATAAGAATATAAAAAAACAAATGAACCCAGCGATCGCGTTGCGTGTATCGAGGGAGAAAGTAGGAGTACTAGTGAAGCCAGTGCCAACGAAATCAACGTAGGTAGATCTCCGTGCGTTCATCACCGTGCGGACCATGCGGTCGCTGGTTTCCCACGCCTTGTGGGAAATAAAAAAAATCAAGGGTGGCAAGCGGCAGCGGCAGCAGACCTCGTTCACTACTGCCGTATCTCATTCGTGTCATTTTCAGTAGCAACAAGCACAATACACGGTTGTTCAAGTGCCCCAGTACACAAGGCATGATTAACTTGTTCAGATGTTACAAATGATGCCTTGCACATGTGCACTGTGCGTTGATCCCCGCACAAGAGAAGGGCTCTGAAAAGTATTAGGAAGGGGATGTTGAAGTTAATCTCGTTGGATCGATCACAACGCCAAGTCGTCGATCTCCCCCTGGCATCGTTTGACCCATAGCAGAAAATCGGAGCGATATCCATACCAAGTCATCAATCTTCTAGGGTTGGCTGCGTGATTCCTGCCCTGGCTTGGAGCGTCGTGGCCATCACCATTGGGAGAATCACAAGTTTCTCCTTGTCCCACTAATCCACGCCATAACACTTGAGGTTCAGCTGAACGGGATCACAGACCAACTTACAACATTTTCTGTCCAGTATATATCCTGCTCGACTAGTTTTCTGACGTCCTCGATTGAATCTGCTTCGTATAGTAGAACAGAGCCAACAAACTTCTTATCTGCGGGGAGTGCGTCTTGGCTGTCCGTGGTGATCAAGCCACCGGCCACTTCTGTGAAGAGATGATGGGGCTCAAGTTAGCAGGGAGGTGGGACATCTCCCCCAATGCTGAGTTAACTTACTGAGGATCCCTTGCTTGATACGCTTGTTTGCAGTTACAAAGTGCTTGGGTCTGACGCCCATTCTGCGTGCGAGTGCTCCATCGTCTGTGTAGTCTGGAGCCCAGACCAAGTATGGGTGGGATCTCGGTATTGTCAAACAGAAATGTCGCAGCTGCTGCGTACGCGTAAGACCGACTCGGTAGAACATGCTTCTCACCGACGGTGAGTAATACTATTCGGTGACTGGTGACAAAGCCACGGGAACCGACTGGCGGCAAACTTACTCACTTGCCAATTTTGGCCACCTGATCAGATCACCTGGCTAGTGGATTTTACCATCCCCCGATTGCTTCCGACTACCGACACGTTCTAATTGCTCCGCGCCTTGATAATATTACCAAGCCAGCCGAGTAAAGAAAAAACATCAGTCAATCATCTCAAGCATCAGGGGTATTTTTGATTCCTGAATTACTAGTAGTAGCAAAGGCGCAGAGTATAAGATCAGTCATGGTCGCATAGACCATTTACTTCCATCATCAACACCAGATCCACCGATTACTGTCTGTCAACTAATCTTTGCTCTATAAACGTAAATCTTCTCCCTCGAGACCATGGCGACAACTGCATCTAAATCGACAATCACGTTTATCCTTTGGGCCCCGGACCACACTGACGCACGACGCCTCTCCGTGCGGTCTCCCCACCTCGAGAATATGAAACGATTAATCATGGATGGGACTGTTAGTGAGTGTCAGCTGGCGTCTTGCCCGAAAAGTTGTGTTTATGTGATGGGTCATACACAGGCAACGGTGGACCCGTTCTGGCTTCCACAGACTCCGTCAACGCAGCCCCTTCTGATCGCAAGTTCTATGGTTCTTTCATGATCTTTGAGGCGGAGAGTTTGGAAGCCGCACGCAAGCTTGTCGAGAGTGATATCTATTACAAATCTGGGGTTGTAAGTATTCTCTTTGTGCTGCGCACACTGGGGCCTCTTTAACCGTAATATGAATAGTGGGACAAGGATAAAATTCAGATCCTTCCGACCTTGCTGGCAGTCCCTCTACCCGGGCCGCCTCTGCAAGTTCAGGAAATGTAGATGCCACTCTCTCGAAATTCCGATAGCAGTACCGCGCTGGGCATCGAGTAATATAAGACTCAGATGGTGTGCAGAGCCAATTCTAGTATCGAATCAACACTTTAGTTGCCTTGTAACCGTTCTGGTCCGCCGCCAGTTATATACCTGTGGCGACGGATCATATCCCATGATGCGATAACGAACCACTTTGGATAGGGTTTGGTAAGCAGGTAGTGACGGTAACTGATGCACTCCCGCTGAAGTGGTGACTTGTGTGTCTGCATGCCCGACTGCGAGCGATTTCTCTGACGGAGTAAACAGACAGACTTGTCTAAGACGTGTCAGACGTGCTAAAATCATTGCTCGTTCTATTTACTCTTGTTCTGATGGTTTTTCTTTACGCTGAAGCGGTGGATGACTTTCTCAGGTGCACGGTGTAGCGTCGGTGCTGGCCGTTCGACCGGATGCACGTGCCATATTGCTACCGCTGATGGTATCAATATCGATTGCTAACCTGAGTGGTCGGTGTATGGCCGCGTTGGGCGGACAATGGCCAACAGCGGACGGGAAGAAGACTAGGACATCCTTGGGCACTATCGTTACGCGAGCGGCGAGCCCTGCCATGGCAAAGGACGTTGTGCCTGTTGTCAAGTTTTTCTTATTTGGTCACGGTTATCTGAGCTGGAAGGAACTCCGTCTCCCTGCGTTGATCATTCTGAGCCGGACCGATAGTGGTGAGCGAAAAGATATCTACTACCAGTGGGCCAAAGCTGCACAAAATTTGTAAGTGGTAAGTCCGTAACAACTGGAAAGCACCAATTTGAAGTACTAGTGGTGGTGCCGTTATGATGGTAGATCGATCATCGACCATCCTTCGAATCCTTCGATATCGACTTTCATTAATGTCAAGACAACTTGAACGGAGACACATTCATCTTCTACTGAACTACATATAAGTGCCAATGATATCAAGATAGCCCTCTGCATTGCATGCAAGGCATCGGTACTCATTCTGACCCGACTTCTGCGGTCTCTCGGATGCATCAATGATATTGAGGACATTTTACACCACAGTGGCAGACATAAGCGGTCATTATTGAACGATTTCTTGAAACGGTCAAGGTCCTCGAGGCCCCAGACCTAGCAGACGCCAGCAAACAAGGGTTACAATCACGGTTCCGCACTGGCAGCTGTGAGATCATGGTATCCCTTGAAGCTCAAGCTTCAAGATCCTGTGAGGCCGAAGACGTGGTCCGAGGCTTGAAAGTGGCGGGCGGGTGCGACGAAAGGCAGAACGAAAGAGCCAGTGCTTGCCTCCAAAGACATAGCTCGCTTGCCGAGTTTGGGCTACTCCGTCTGATTATCTGCCAGCGAATTTCATCTCCGAGTCCCGACTGCTCTAACTGACCAGTTTATTCCGCACGTATATTACCAAGCAAGCCGAGTAAAGCGGGAAAGGTGTGGAAGAAAAGTAGTAATCATCAGTAATAGTGGCAGAGTATAAGAGGAGTCAGATAGAAACACCATCCACGGCTTGATCCACCACTGTCTGTCGACTAATACCTTTGCTCCCTAAACCCAGATCCCCTCTCTCTCCTACAAAACTATGGCGACGACGGCATCGACATTTACATTCATCGTTTGGGCACCGGATCACACCGATGCAGGCGCTCTAGAGCGACGCCTCGCCGTGCGGCCTGCTCATCTTGAGAATGCACACCGATTGGTCAAGGAGGGGATCATTCGTAAGCATCGAGTGGCACCCACCATTTGTCTGATGGATCGCGAATCGCGATGGCATGCACAGGTAATGGCGGTCCAGTTCTGACCTCGGACTCCCTCAACGTAGCCCCCTCCGACCAAAAGTTCCATGGTTCTTTCATGATCTTTGAGGCGGAGAGTTTGGAAGCCGCACGTAAGCTCGTCGAACAGGATATCTATTATACATCGGGGGTGGTGAGTATCCTCTTTGTGTTGCGCACACTCAGGCTTTTTTAACCGCGACATGAATAGTGGGACAAGGATAAGATTCAGATCCTTCCGACTTTGCTAGCAGTACCTTTGCCCCCCGTGCAAACCTAGGTACTAGTCGGGAAATGTAGCTCATGTCATTCACTTGGAATTCCGATGGCGATGAATACTGAATAGTGCAAGGCTCGGATGGTGTGCGGAGCTCGTCCTAGCCTGATCTAGGTTATGATCCAACTTCCGTTGCCATGCAACTTGATCATCGATCGGGGGGAACTTTACATTAACGAAAGCCTCACGAGAATGCGCCCGCCGAATTCATTCCAGGGTTGATGGGTTGATGGGCTGGTGGTCTGGTCACCAGCCGCATCTACTACGGAACTTATCCAGCGATAACGAACTACTCTGGATAGGGTTCGATGACTGACAAGGACCCACTAAAGTCGTGACGTGTGTCCGCGTGTCCGACTGTCAGCCATTTCTTCGAGGAAGTAAACCATATTACAGTTCTCGATTAGTTTCTTAGAAAGCGAAGTCAGGACGATAAGGATCAAATGACGCGCGGAGACAAACTGGTCCATATGCATGATGCGTGATGAGCATCATGTGGCACTAATTACTGTAAGCTTAATAGATGGTTTCAGCGACGGCATAGGAGACTCATACATAACATAAATAAAATGATAGTCCGAGACCGCGAGTCAATGGCATGCATATCACGATTCGAATCCACGGAAACAAATTCAAGTTGACGACTACCGGAATCCGGTCAGGTAGCCGTTTGGCGCCATGGTACAATCACCAGGTTGTATGGCACGGTCAACGACCATGTTAGTTATGGCTGCCTTCTAGATGGGAGTGCGTCAGACCGAGTGAACTTCACTGCAGCTCCTTTCGTGACGGGCAACCACATCGGGTCGACTGAACTGCTTTCCACAATAGCGGCAATTTGCAGCCGCGAGGAGATGCCTAGAAACAATATGGCGTGCCACATTCATGCGCTGCATGACCTGGCCACAGCTTTCCCACTCGCAGGGGACTGTATCCCGTTCGTGCCCCACAAAATGGTGATATACCCGTAGGTGCTCTGCCATCTCGCGGTTCTTGCCCGGAGCAGAGCCGTCGCACTGTGGACCACCCAGCCACTGACATGGGTGGTACTGGAAACATGGGTTCTGTGGACCAGACGTTCCTGATGCCGCGGGAGGCGTCGGTGGCTGCGGCGCAACTAGGTGATCGTGGAACATCCCTCCAACATACGCGGGAATATCCAAGGGTTGTGATGTATGCGTATATGAATCGTATGTGGCAGTGGGGAGGCCGATGTCGGCTGTAGGATAGTAACCCGCAAATTGGAGTGGGTGCGAGGCGCACTCAGGAACTGGGGTAGCGTAGTATCCCTGCAAAGTTACGGTGGAGGGTAAGCAACATCCGATGCCAAACGGCGAGAAAACCCACGACGACGCTCGGCTGCATGGAATAGGTCATTCGGGAACCCATGCCAGGGGCCGCGACTGGCATCATGGAGGCCCTGGGTTGGACCACGTTAGAAACGGCAAAGGATTTCATTCGAGGCACAAACAGGTTGGGGTGGGACGCGTGTTGGATACCAACACTGCCTGGTTCGACTTGAGGATACTGAGGATCAGAAAGGTATCCCAATGAACTGCTGTGATCGAGTCATAAAATAGCGCAGCTTTATAAGCTCTCAAACGCACCGATTGACTGTTTGAGTCCTCTCACTGAAATTATTGCACAGCAACTTCTCATTCCTGTGGACGAGGCTGTTCGGGACACGTAGCATGATTGGCCTGGTAAAGTTGGGGTGAAATAATCGGCTAGTAGGAAGGCGGGCGCGACAGGTTTGTCACAGGAATGGTGATATGTCGCAGAATACTTGGGGAGGGAAAGTCTTGAATCGAATCGTGTTCAGAGTAAAGACAAGGTCAATGCGTGCGGGAAATGAGAAATGACAGAACGAGGATGCGCTTTTAAAGCTTTCCGGGAGGGCTCCCCTGTGTTAGATTGAGATTGGGTTGGGGCGCCGTAAGGTTGCCATGTTCCCCACACCACATTTCCATTTCGAAGAAACCCGCCATCCATCAGTAATTCCACGAGGCATCGACTGCATGTATTCTTGATCCCGTCCAGTAAACCCTGTCAAAAGCGGCATTTTTGCGGAAAAAGGGCACGGGTGGAGGTTATGTGATCGTGTATAACGAAGGGTCCAGCTGAAGTCGTAAGAAAGAAAACCCGTGTAGATTTTTTTGGCCATGCTGATGTGACATATCACTTTGAAAGCGCTGCAACTTGCAAGCGAGCAGTGGCTGAAAGTTAGAAGCATCCAAATCAGAAACGTGAACTATGACGGAGGTAAAGGGCTGCAAAACGCTTGAATACACATAGCAAACAAAGAGAATAAAGCTTGTCTAGAATTCGACAAGAAAAAGGGAACGATCTGACCCTCCTGATGATATGCTAAGTGGGTCAACGAACCTCGAGTAATGTCTGCCAGTGGTACAAGTGCACAGGCCATGATTCAAAGTCCCAGTGATTTAGTGCGAAGCACACGGACACTACGACAATAGCAGTAAGAGTCCCCAGCACGCTCCACAGCACTGATCCACAAGCGAAGAGAAGAGGGAGAAACATGCGAGTCCGAAAAAAGAGATGGAAACTATACCACCACTGGCACGAGGTCACTAAGAGATAGATTTTGGATGAGGTTCACTTTGATCATGGCGAAAGTCCTAAAGTTCATTTGTTGTGTTTCATTCCGAGCAAGGACTTGCAATTGGCGAGCCTTACTAGCGTTGTACTATAGCGATGAAGCGGAACGGGAGGGAACGTGAGAAGATCCAGGCAACAGACACTTCAAATACCTCGGCAGTGAGGGGTGTTCAATGGCCGTAATTAGTCCATAATTGGTCGTAGGTTGATCAGATAACGGTTTCCCCTGGGCGGACTCAGCAGACTCACAGCTTGATACGACCCGTACATACCCGTCAAGATCCAGGGCAACCATACATAGCACCCTCTCTCAAAGAGCTGCGAGCCCAGGGACCTTGCTGGTAGCCTTGCCTAGGTCTGACAAAATATCAAATGTTACTAGGGGCCACTGCCACCACACCATCAGTTGGGGTGCTTCGCATAAACTAATCCCGAAAGTCTAGTTCTGGGGTAGTGCAGCGCTCAAAATCATATCATATCATTGGCTAAGAACAGATATCTGTGATGAGTCCCTGCGTTTGACTGACAATTGTGGAAAGCGAAATAACCAGGGCAATGAATTGAGGTCCATGCACGAGCCTACTCGGCAAAGAACATAGACCCATAATTCATCAAGACTTGCGAACCTGCCTCCATATCTCGGACTGTACAACGGATCTGACGTAAGTCTCTGAAGGAACTGAGAAAAAAACTCACTAGCAAATATGCCTATACGATGATCCCCGTTCACCAACCGAACTTGGGTAACAGTTAGTTTGTGTGGAAAAAATTGCGCAACGATGTACCTCGAGCTCGACTGTTTACCCTCCGTTCTGCGTCAGAGTGGTTAATGAACCTAGAGATGTTGCCTGCATAGGTTGCATCTAAAGAAAACGTCTTGTTCAGGTCGAAGACATAGCATCGGTTACGATGCGTCGCGAGGTCTCTGCGCAGAACTATACAGCAAATTGGCAGGATCATGCCAGATGAAACTCACGCTCGGCTCTCGACCGTGGGTTCATAGATCGCCTCTCCAACATACTCTGCCCAAGAATGGGATAAGTCATACGGCCGAGCGATACTGAGATTTCCATACCTGCAATCAAGTCGCCTGCTTTTGCTGGTTCAGCCAAGAAGGTTCCGAGTCCCCAACTGCTCCTCTTGACTTCCAATTCCTAGTATAAGTGAGCCTGACTCATATTGACTTATCAGAGGATCACGGACTTTGTGAACTCCGCGCAGGATCTGAGTGTTGCGACACGACGCGTCATCGGCTAAATCCTGGTAAGATAAGACGTAGAAACCAAGATACGCAAGCTGACCCCTGGAAAACCGCTTTATTAATGAGGACTCGTTATGCGCTTGGCACTCACATGCATCTGCAGTTCGTACACAATTCTGGATCGCATTCTCTGAGCGCTTCGACACAAGGGCACCGCTCCGTCACACAGCTCCACCTTGACCTAGTAGCCCTCGAGCAACGACAACCTTTCCATCGGCGATTACCTATATGACGTGGGCTCGTGCTGGGAACAGTAAGAAAACCGACACACATTCCACAGAGCAATGGCAGTTGCGTCGACAGTGCGATTGATTTTTGAAACATGGACAGCCGGAAGAACTGTTGCAAGGGCCGGCGTGGTGACAAGGATCATTGCTACCGCAAAGCCTTAAGAACAAGAATGAGGACGGGGAAGTGACCTGGACGTACGGCGAGAATTGTGTTGGGTTGTCATCTAAAACAACAGGTCAGATGATGTGGGGACAGATGGGAAATTCATATGCACCATTGAATCTCAGCACACGTCGCTGGCTTTTGACATCCGCAGGTTGAGCTTCTTTTGTGGCACTGCAGCATAATAACTTCCTGTAGTAAAACACCTGATTTCACTTCAACCTATGTACAGTTCTCGCATAGATGGAATCACCTCATGACAAGGTTTGAGGCATAATTCTGCAAGATCACATGGTGTGAGGTCAGGCGCTATTTCGAATATAACTTTAAATGTGTCAAGATCATCTTCATCCCAAGGACTGGCCTAGCGCAGCTAAATGTAATATGTGACATTAAAGGAGGAGGGTAATGGACGAACCTCTTTTGTTTTTCTGTCGATAAAACATTGATTTTGACAAGGGTTCGTCACCTCATCGAGAATGCGAGACAACGCAGGCTGTGACCTCAGAGGCATTGGATTAGGCTCGACTGTATGGAACCTGTAATGGGTGAAATGTGTGCAAGTAGTATCGAGAGATGTTACGCACCATGGACACTACAAAGTGGCTCTAAACAGTTGAGATTGGGACAGAAAAATGTATTCAACGTCCTGAAGCGGTTGCGGAAATCGGATCTTTCTGACGGTGTTGAAGGTAGGAAAGTAAAAGACGTAGGGATCGTATTCCCTGCCCAATCCAAACGGTCGCTTAACATGCATTGAGTACGAAGTCGAAAAGGAATCCAATCTACTTACCGTCTTCGAAAGATAGACAATACACCAGATTTACCAGGTTGTGAGCGCAATTTGAGCGGCAAGACATTACAACCTTCAATTTCATCGTAGGAAAGAGCATATTGAGCTTGGAGTCTATAAACCGTCTCGAGCACAACCACTTCTACTACAAAGCTGCCATATGTTATCATGTCGAATAACCGTAATATGTGTTGGATGCTCACAGTCGGGATTGAAGGAATCTTGCCACGAAAATGACCCATAATGATGTGTGTGGCTAATTTGATCAAATGTATGATCATCCGCATATGGGATGAAAGCCATGTTGTCACTGTCGTCACCTTTGAACACATTGCGACGTAATGGGGAGCATGATTCGTATGGCGGATAGGGCTCCAAAGATGGAGTTATATGAACGATCTCTAATGCCACCGATAATGTTTCGGTAACGCCACCGTCAAGCGAATACACTTGCTGAGAGAATAGCGATAACGAGGAGTCGGCCATTGATACGACAGGATTGGCACCGGGAAAAGAGTTGAAACCAGTCATCATGGAAGCCAAAGCAGGCGAACGAAGATCGGAGTGCGGACACGACCGCCAACTGGAAGGTGGAGTAAACGAGGTTAAGGCTTGGCAACAGTGGGCGATATTCCACTTTGTGAATTCCCTTTGAACTTGTAAAAGAACACTACGAACTAGGTTGGATGTGGTCATTTCTGGTTCTGAAAGCGTCTTCAAGACATCTTCTTGCTCATCTGCAGAGTCTGAGTCGACCACCATCTCCATGGTAATCACAGTTGAACGTTGAACGCTGCACTCTTTGTAGTTGGTGGCGGTAGTAGATCAGTACTGGCCATGTCACGTGCTGGTACAACTATCACGACGCGTTTTAGAGAATTTAAATCGTGAGATAATGAGATCCAAGACATGAAGACTTAACTTAGAATATTTATTGACGCTGAGGACAAGCAATAACTTGAAATTATTCTGGTCGAAAAAATGCAGGACCAAACCTGAAATTCGAGCAAGCATGTAAACTGTACAGTACATTTAGAGTATTGATGGGATCTCTATATCTGCTTAAATTTATTGTGGAGACAAACAATAAGACGAAGATGCATACTTCAAATATAGACATATCCGCTGACTAAACTCTGACGTAGCAGTCGTGTCAAGCTGTGACGTGGCGCAACTTGAAACAGTAAAATAACCCCTTTGTCAAGGGCTATCCATCTCAATTCTTGTACTCGGCTTTATGGACTCCAAGTACCCTGTATCATACCCCTCAATAATCAGATATGCACATCCATCACAGCGCAAAACGTTCCTGTAGCACCCCCAGTCATCATCAGTCCATCGAAATTCATGAGTCAATATCTGTTACATACTCGGAGGTAACTTCCCTGCCATTGTATCAAGGGTACGGTGACCAAGAACAAACCCATAGCAATTCTGTACCGTATCCATGAGCGGAAAAGCATAAACACGACAGAAGCGGAACGCACGCAGCTTCGACACCCATGACTTGCAGCCCACCAGATGCTGTTGCCCAGGGGACTTGAGAGTATGCTACACTGAATCCTACACGCAGGCACTGAAGCACTGACCATATTTAACGTACGAGATGTACTTACCGCCAAGGACCGACGCAAGGTTAATCAATGCACTGATTTCACCCTGGACAACAGAGAGGCGTCAGCAATCAATTCGACGGCGATCAAGAGCGTAGTCCACCTACCTGATGCCTAGGGAAGCAGTCGTTGCAATACGCATCTGCTAATACCTCAACGACCAGGCCATACGGAGGAAGGGAGGTGAGATACGTACAAATTGCGACAGTATTGACCATCACAGCGACCTCCGCAATCCCCCAGCCCATCACCACAGCTCCAATGTTCAAGTGTTGGATGCCCGCTCCGAGCACCAAAAATCCGCATAGGTATAAGAGCATTGCGACATAGCATATCCTAATGTTTTATTGTGAGTTAAACTATGGATTTTCTTATGCTCATGTGTACACACCACAAACGGTTCTCAGCCTCGAAGAAGCCCTGGTTTCGCCGAATGCTCACATTCATAATCCAATCATTTGCAAACCGGCCAATCACTTCGCCAATCACGGCTGCAACCTAAGTTTCACTAGCACTGTAAGATCATCAATCCATATCGGTATAATGAGTACCAGCCATTGGAGTGGCATATGTGCCAGCGACAATGTACTCGCTGTATCCGAACCCGACTGGCGCGGGTGTGCCGAGGAAAACGACATTTGTTACCTAGCAGACATCAGCATTCCGAACGTTTGACGCACAACACCAACTAGTGCTTGCATTGAATCCAATACCGAAACCAAAGACCACTCCCTAGGTACGAAGACGTCATCATCACTCGTAGATATTGGCCCAGATACGACCTACCTCTAAGATAAAGACCGAGATAAACTGGGGCCGCCAGACCACATTCAAGCATGCCATAGAGACCTCCCTCCACGACGACCTGTATTTCGAGAGTTTATACCCGGTCACGCCAAGGAGCATCTCGAGGCGATACCGCAACCCAGATGGTTTAGGAAGTGAAGAACGGCGTTTTCCTCGGTCATACATTCTATTGCAAAGTCAGTACCCTATGCAAACGAGCGACGATATCACTTACGTCTCCTCCAAGAAAAAAACGATGAGAGTGAGGACGATGGTGCTATAGATACAGCCTATGCCATAACTCCACCTCCAGCTACGCACCATTCAACTCCGCACCCATCCAAGAAACAACAAAAACCTACTTTGCGCGTGCAACGAGAAAACCAAATGCAAAAGGTGAAATAAAAGGTGAACTAGAGCGCAAGTGAGAACGCCAACAATCATTGTAAGGACGGAATGCTAGGCCGCACACAATAAAACCTAAGATCCACGTATTCAGTTTCCGCGCCTGAAGGTGAAACGGGTAGATGTCTGTGACTATAAGTAGACCCTGATACAACATCTTTATGTTGGAAGCTAGCTCGACCATGGGACTCAGAAACATACAGTGACCTGGGGACAACTCCTTGAAGCGTCTTTAGCATGCAATCCGACAAACAGGCAAAGACAGCGTACCCAAAGAACGCGGTGAGACAACGCATGGCTGGTTGGAACATTCACCACCTTTCCATACAGAACAAGACGAAGCAATACATACCAGTAAAGGCAGGCAAATTCGGAGCGAATGTCGCACCAACTAAGAACCCGAGGGCCAACAATTGCGTCCAGAAAAGTACCGGTAACCGTCCGAAGCGTTTCATTAACATCACATAGAAGATACCTCCCCAACCTTGAATCCGCACACTCGTTAAGGTTTGATGCACACATGCCACACTAAGCAATTACCGAGTAAAAAGATGCTCCAGCTGTGTTCTGATTAGTGGCGCACTGAATGAGGTTCGGAGCATACTTTGATGTCAGGTTATTAATGACTCCGGTCGTCGTACCATACTGTTGCGCCAACCCGAATATTGCTGCAATACCTATCCCATGTATCCGCAGCCATCCATTCATCAATACGAATAGGCAAATGAGAGACTTTACCCACCGATTGCCGAGTCAAAGTCTGGAACAAAGGCCGCCATTGTGATGATGAGCAGATGCAATGCCTTGCGTCGATCACTCCACTAAGCATCACGACTGTGAGTCCTGTTTATCTGAACCAATAAATGAATACGCACGTTCTGCGGGTCATCTGGGTTGTCTGTTGGTTGTGGCCAAAGGATTATAGAGCCATCCTTGGAAAGCTTGAGCCGTGAGGCCACTCCCTCACCAAACTCGACCTTGGCCTGTCTGTTTTACAGTTTATACGACGTTAGAGAAGCGCTTTCATCTGTCGCCAAAGCACGTACTGTGGATTGACGACAAGCCGCCCAGAAGCCTCTTCGTAATACGCCACCAGATCGATTTCTTGAACGTCGCCCTGGGGCGCCAATGCTTCCGTTTTGAAAGAGCCACCAGTCAGCGTCGGGTTGTCACTTGGCATGACAGAGGCGCGAAAGAAAGAATAGACGCAAACGTGCGACTGAAGGTGCCTTGTTCCCAGCCTCTTTATGTCTAGTATGGGGGTTCAACGACCCCACCACCACCTTGAGGATGATTTCGGGCTTGAGGAGTCGAAGGAAAGGGAGGGAGCGTGGGAGATAGGGTGTGGGCAGGTCCTTTCCTATGCGGAATGGGCATAGTCCAGGACAGGTCCTGATCGGAAGAGCTGGAACTAGACCTGAACGGACCAGTGTGTGCCGCGGACCCGAGGGGACGGAGAATAGGCCCAGAGCCGCGAGGAAGGTGCAGTCACGGTAGGAGGAGATGAGGGCCCACAATCCCAGTTTTGCCTAAGGGAACCACACTTAAGTATCTAGATCTCGAGCCCTTCAAAAAATGACAATGCCAGTCTTGGAATTAGTGAGAGTAAAAATCAAGTCTAACAAGCAAGCGCCTACGGGGAGATGTTCACTGGCAAGAAATGACAAAAAGACGTTTGAAGGACCTGCACCTGCCACCAACGCCAGCTAGGAAATAAGATCTAAGACACCAGGGGCCATACCACTTGCTGGAATTACGATGTTAACGCCAAGTATGGCAACAAGCACGGGGGATAGGTAATGCTTCATCTTGGTGAGTTTAGGTCAGACAAACCCTGCTGCGTGGCTAACAACTCACAATAGCCGAGATAAGCAGGAAGCAAGAAGGTTGTTGTGGACGACTGCAAGTCTGTCAAAAGGTGACCGTTGTACCAGAATGTCAGCGGTATTTCAAGTTACCTCCCAATGCAAGTTCTTCGGGTTTTGCTGCAGGCCAACGATTCGCTTAAGTTTGACTTTAAGCCTTCTGTGTGGCTCCGGCATCGTCTTCTACTCATCGAGAACTTGGCTAAGTACTGATACCTCATCAGTGGGCCGGTGGAAGTTTTGACCAGTCTTGACCTCATTGTTGGCTGCAATCGAAAAAAGGCTCAAACGGGCCGCTTACTTGTCCCGCTGATGCTTGTGAGGGCAATGTTAGAATGTCTAGATAGCACCAGGCGATCTATGGAAAGCCGAGGACCATCGTGCACGACTCTACGAGTCGAAGGTTATCGACCCTCGTGAGTGTGCAACTTCGAGTTGAAGGTCTGTCGCAAGATAATGTCGCCGGCGCTGGTGGCGGTTCACGGAGTTCCCGGCAATCATCCAGCCTCCGAGCTCCTGAACCTCGCGTCAAAAGGATCAAGGCGAGAAATAGGTAAAAGAAAGGAAAATTTCATTCACACAAATGAACGGGGTACTCCACGCAGTACTTACAACGGATGTAGAACCAACTCCATGTAAGAAAAGAATGGTTCGACTCGTCCCAACTCCAGGTTACTGTCAAAACAAAAGTCTCAAATGTTCAAACGCCCAACGCTGAATCTACGAACAAGGTATCAAGAAGACCATCAGTGCCACGAATCGACAGGCATCATGCTCGGCGGATATGGCGGCGACGTCGGAATCGTTCGACTTGGTCTTTTTGAAAGCAAAGACAAGTTTTTGTTGTGTTACGATGGTAAGACATGATAACAGCGGTCTAGTATCTGGCTTATATGCTCATAGAATTCGGCATTTACGTGAACAGGCATGGGGCGCTAAGCCAGTCCATTGGAACGATCGAGTGGGAGGGCACCGCAAGGCACGTTTTGCACTGGCCTTATATCTTCCTGTTTGACTCGCGGTTCATCGAAATGAGACATGTCTCGACTGGTCTCCTTGCCCAGATCATTCCCGGACACGAGACTCGTTGCATTTGGGACGACCGTCCCAGAAGAATTCTGAATCTCGATCCGCGCATCTACGCCGTCATGTCTGCACCGGAGGCAACTGGGCAGACCACCCAGCCTGGTCGACCGCGTACGATTGTACAGCATGTATTTGAGCTGGTGCCGACGGTACCGTTGTACCCGCCAGGATCGTTGGAGTCGCCGTCTCAGTCGGCGTATTTCCAGCAGTCCAGGGTAAGAAGAACTCCTGTGCAATGTCAATTTGCAGATGAAAGCAACGAACACCTCTGCATAGTCGGAACCACTCCGACCGAGCAGGCCGTATACTAAACTTCGATGGAATTTCATGTAAACGAAGTAGGCACCTTCGTTCGCCTGTTGATTTTTTCGACAACAAGCTCGAGCACACGGAAAACGCTATCCAGCTGCCAAGACGTGAGTGAAGTGCATACATGCTGGTTTTAGAGCACGTATCCCCCTTTTCTTCGTGTCCGACCCCCTTGGTTACCGACGCTGAAAAAGCGGACGTCCCGCGTACCATTGACCGCTGAGGTGTCTGGGATGTATGCGCACTCTGCGGTGACGATGGAACGAGTGCCTCTATATGATACGCAAACAGGGCCTGTACAAACGCTTTCTGCGTTTTCTGCCTTGCGATGACACAGTGACCGACTCACCTTGTCTCCCAGGACAAGGAACATTCCAAAGTCTTCCAACATGGCGCACTGTGTGACCATCTTGAGGTGAAGTACGCGACGTATGGCTGATACGAGCAACGTGGTTAGATGGTGTCCCCAATCACCCACGACAAGCGCAAGTAAGCGAACCACCCGGCCCGGGCCACCCGAGACCATGACCGTTGTTACTAGCACTGAGGACGAACAGCAGGGCGGCGAAGTGGGTACAGTATCATCGTGGGTAAGACTAGTGGTAGTGGTCTGACATCATGCAGTAGTCGCGTCGAAATGTGACGTAGCGCAACTTGAAACAGTAAAATAACCCCTTTGTCAAGGGCTATCTATCTCAATTCTTTGTACTCAGCTTTATGGACTCCAAGTACCCTGTATCATACCCCTCAATAATTAGATATGTACATCCATCACAACGCAAAACGTTCCTATAGCCCCCCCAGTCACATCATCAGTCCATCGAAATTCACAAGTCAACATCTGTCACATACTCGGAGGTAACTTCCCTGCCATTGTATCAAGGGTACGGTGAGCAAGAACAAGCCCATAGCGATTCTGTGTCATATGCATGAGCGGAAAGGCATGAACAACAGGAACGGAACGCACGCAGCTTCGACACCCATGACTTGCAGCCCACCAGATGCTGTTGCCCAGGGGACTTGAAAGTATGCTACACTGAATCCTACACCCAGGCGCTGAAGCACTGTCCAGGTTTGACGTGCGAGATGCGCTTACCACCAAGAATCCGCGCAAGGTTGATCAATGCACTGATTTCACCCTGGACAGAAGAGGGGCGTCAGCAATCAATTTGACGGTGATCAAGAGCGTAGTCCACCTACCTGATGCTTAGGGAAGCAGTCATTGCAATACGCATCTGCCGATACTTCAGTAACCAGGCCAAGCCAATGAAAGGCGGGACATTTACAAATCGCGACGGTATTGACCATCACAGCAACCTCCGCAATCCCCCAGCCCATTACCACAGCTCCAATATTCAGATGCTGGATGCCCGCTCCGAGCGTCAAAAATCCGCACAGGTATAAAGGCATTGCAACATAGCATATCCTAATGTCTGATCATGAGTCAATCTACGGACTCGCCATGTCTGTGGACGCACCACAAACGGCTCTCAGCCTCGAAGAAGCCGTGGTTTCGCCGGATGCTCACGTTCATAATCCAATCGTTTGCAAACCGACCAATCACTTCCCCGATCACAGCTGCAACCTAGAGTTCACTAGCGCCGTTAGTTCACCACATCATATCAGTATAATGAGTACTAACCATTGGAGTGGCATATGCACCAGGGACAATGTACTCGTCGTATCCGAACCCGACTGGCGCAGGAGAACCAAGGAAAACGACATTTGTTACCTAGCCGACATCAGCATTCCAGGCGTTTGACGTGCAACGCCAACTACTTGCATTGAATCCTATGCCGAAACCAAAAACCACTCCCTAGACACAAAAACGTCTTCAGCACTTGCAGATATTATCGCAAACACGACATACCTCAAAGATAAAGACTGAAATGAACTGGGGTCGCCAGATCACGTTCAAGCAGGCAGTGGAGACCTCCCTCCATGATGACCTGTATTTCGAGAGCTTATACCCGGTCACGCCAAGGAGCGTTTGGAGGCGATACTGCAGCCCCGATGGTTTAAGAAGTGAAGGACGGCGCTTTCCTCGGTCATACATTCTATTGCAAAATCAGTACCTTGTGCCAACGAGTGACAATATCGCTTACGTCTCCTCCAGGAAAAGAACGATGAGAGCGAGGACCATGGCGCTATAAATGCAGCCTATGCCATAACTCCACCTCCAACTACGCGCTATTCAAGTCCCACGCCTTTGAGGAAACAATCGAAGAACCTACTTTGCACGCGCAACGAGAAAACCAAATGCAAATGGTGATATAAAGGGTGAACTAGAGTGCAAGTGAGAACACCAATAATGGCTGCGGAATGATGGAACGGACATAATAAAACCTAACGTCCACACGTTTAGTTTCCGCGCCTGCAGATGGAACGGATAGATGTCCGTGACCACAAGGAGACCCTGATACAACGTCACCATGTCGAAAAGTCAACCCGAACACGGACTCAGACGTACAGTGACCTGAGGACAAGTCCTTGAAGTGTCTTTAGCGTACGATTTGACAATCAGGCAAAGATAGCTACCCAAAGAACGCGGTGAGACAACGCATGGCTAGTTGGAACATTCACCATCCTCCCATACAGAACAAGACAAAGGAACGCGTACCGGCAAAAGTAGGCAGATTTGGAGCAAATGT
>JBBPTX010000485.1:0-23402 GCA_038094595.1 Pulveroboletus aff. annulatus
ATAAGTACATGAGGTAGCCAGCCGTTGATCTGCTGCGGGTGGGTAGAATGGAAGATGTCAACGGTAATTAAAGATAAGGGATCACATCACAGTGATGGGGTGACTGATGTGAGGTCTGTGATGATCATGAGGTATTAAATACGTGCTGTGATCTGTGGGCGAAAGGTGAAGAGGTGAAAGTGAAGCCCACAGATCTGAAAGGGCCCGTAGATCCCCTGAGTCTAGCACAGTGTCTATGTCTGGTTTTCCCTTGATAAGATAAAAGATCGTCCATATGCGTAGGGTAAAGAATGAAAAATATATAGCTGTAACACTACCCCCCATCTAAGGATCGACTTCCAGGAGATCAAAAGGGTGTGTCGATGGAAGAGTGAGATCTTTGTATTCGTAAAATCATGACGTCGTTGATGTAAACTACTACAACGTCTTCCATATCAGCAAATAGTTCGTTCATCATTGTTTGGAACATGGCTGGAGAATTGCATAATCCGAAGAACATAACCAGAGGTTCAAAGGTCCCTTTATGCGTGATGAAGACTGCTTTTCATTCGTCATCTTCTTTGATGTGTACGTTGTTATATCTCCATCTGAGATCCAATGTTGTGAATAGCTTAGCCCCTTTTAATCGATCTATGAGCTGTGAAATGAGAGGAAGGGGGTAGTTGTTTTGCACTGTTTGCAAGTTTAGGTAACGATAATCCTGTACCATGCACTTTCGCCCATCTTTCTTTGGCACGAAGAAGACTGGTGAGGTTTGAGGAGATTTAGAAGATCTGATGTATCCTTTAGATGATTGATCATCTAGCCAATCTGATACTTCTTTCTGTTCATCTGTGCTCAGGGGTATGAGTTTTCCTTTCTTTGGCTAAAAATCTTCTTTAAGGTCTATGGCATGATCCCAAGATTTTCATGTGGGTATTCTAGTA
The DNA here is from genome assembly GCA_038094595.1 of Pulveroboletus aff. annulatus. Taxonomy (NCBI): domain Eukaryota; kingdom Fungi; phylum Basidiomycota; class Agaricomycetes; order Boletales; family Boletaceae; genus Pulveroboletus; species Pulveroboletus aff. annulatus. The sequence continues at coordinate 927 of JBBPTX010000485.1, forward strand.
GATGCCTTTTCTTCAAATACCTTCAGATGCTCGTGGTAGCATTCGGGTACTAATTCTGCCATGGACTTCTTCTGATCCATTAGGGATTTAAGCTTTTCGTCTACCGCTTGTCCTATTCTAATATTTCGTTCTTGTTTTTCTTTTTGCCCCTTTTCTAATATTCTTATTCTTTCATATACTTTATATTGAGCCTCTTGCTCTTCTTTTTCCAAGAGTCTGAGATAGACACTTTGTCTCTTAATTCCCAGCATTCTCTTCCGCAACTTCTTAGTTTAATCTTCCCAGTTTTCCAATTGATATCTGGGTTATGTTTCTTTAACCAAGAATAGCTGATTACCATCTGATTCTTTCCCAGACTGGTGACTTCTGCTTCAACTATTTCTCGATGTCCTTTATAATCCAACAAAAGGGATGCTACATGCATAATCTTGCCTGCTTTATTTTGTGTACCATCTACATTATAGATGGTGAGGGGTTGTGTGAGTTGTCTAAATGGGAGTGCATGTTGTGTTGCAAATACATTATCTACAAAGATGCAGTTTGCACCAGAGTCCAGAAGTGCCAATACTGAAATGAAACCTTGATTGGTGTTTTTAGGTTTTACCTTTATTTTCATTTTTAGTTCATTATTGATTTTGAGTGATCTACAAAAAATACCCTCATCTGGGATTTGATCTGCAGGGGAGATTGAAGGGTTAGCTTTCTTTGAAGAGGAATTAAGCACTGGTGTGACACCCCGGCCGAGCCTCTGAGAGGACTTCTCTGTCAGCAAAGAAGAAGATATAATAGTGGAAGATGCTGCTTTCGTTTTGTAAACATGTAAATTAGAGAAACGATTGTCCGTTGGAAAGTGTACCTACTTATGCTTACCTTCACCTAGATTAGACCCAGTTTCCGAATCTAGGCTTTGCCTTTTGCCGACTTCTTATTTTTGGCATCTTCGACGTCCCTGAAGAATGCCCTTGCTTCTTCGAATAACATGCCCCTGATTGCTGCTGTGGGGTCACGTTCTTTTCCTTTTTCGGCTTGTGTGCTGGGTGTATAGATGTGTTCGGTGCTTTTAACGTCATCTGAAGAAGTGCTTCATACCTGCCTTCATCGGCAGTCCTTCTTATGGCCATTAGACCATCCACAGAGTTCGCACTTAGTGGAAGGTTTTTTGCACTGCTTGGCAAAATGGCCTGTTTCGCCACAATTGTAGCATGACTTTGCTTCCTTTTGAGTTGCACTAATATCCATTGCATTTGGATCTTTTTCTCTTTTGTTAGATCTAAACCGTGATTGTGTTTGCCCCCTGATTAGATCAAGTGCTTCAAGGTGATTTCCTACTTCTCTTAGTACATTCATCATTTCATGGACTGTTCCTTTTCTGAGATCATTCTTCCAGATATAGTCCATGAGATATTGTTTCGTGTTTTGTTTGAGAAGGTAAACCCTGTGTGGGTCTCCTAATTCTGCCTTTTCAAATTCTGCATACCATTTAACAAGGAAGTCATCGATTGGTTGATTCGCTCCTTGTTTCATTTCATTGATCTTTTTAGTGGCTCTGTCCTTGATGTTGCTTCCCCTGAATAGGCTCCTTAGTTCTTCTTCTGAGTTCACCCAACTATAGCCTTGGTTGCTGTGCATCCTTTGTAGTCTTAATTGCATGAAGGGTCCTGCCCTTAGTCCTTTTAATCTGGATAGTACTGCTAGAATTGCTTCTCCACTTTGGGGTTCTATTGCATGCCTGTTTATCTGAATCCAGGCTTGGATCTTGGCCCACCATTCATTGAACTTCACAAAGGACCCATCATAGTCTCCTAGATCTGCAAAGATCTCTACTTTCCTGGAACCAGAGGACGTCCTTTCTATTTCTTTTTCCTTTCCTGATCCACTAGGTGTGGGTTGTCTAGTTGGTGGTTTAGGTTGTACCAGGGTACTGAGCATTCCTTCAATGCTAGTCAGTGCATCATTCATTTTTGCCATTTCGTCTCTTATTGCAAAGTAGCGTTGTTCTTGCTCTGCTGTGTATTGTGCGATGGTGTTTAGCTGGTCATGCCAATCAATATTTGGATTGGTGAGGGCAGCAATGTAGTCTGCAACAGAGATGGCCATTGTGATTGTAAAGAGGGTGAGGAAGATGGCTAGTATTTGTAGGATTTTCACTGTTGTACTCAAAGTTGAACTTTGCTAAAATGATTGTTCCTTTTGATCGTTTGTGGGTGCTCACATCTCTGCCTTTTAGCTTGAGGTTGTTCTCTTTCTTGTTCTTCTGAGGCTTCTCTGTATCGTCTCCTTGCTATACTCGCTTCTCTGATGAACTGTTGTGTGCCTAGGGTTGCTTCTAGATGGATATTACGTGGTGCTGCTGGCCACGTGAATAGATCAGGCTGAGGGGATCTGGATGGACTCCACTCAGGAGTGGTGGGATATCTAAGCGAGGCTAAGTCTGTGGCGGGGCTGAGGGTGTGTGCTGATGGTGTGGGTTCCCAATAATAGATGTGACCCGTGTATCTGATGTCGGTGGCGATTAAGTCGACTTCGTCTCCGTTTCTGAAGCTGTGTGGTTCTAGATCTTGTTCAACAAGCCTCCAGAACTCTTCTTCTGTGGCCACAACATCTGACCAGTCGTTTGGATCCTCTTCACTCTCTGTGCTCGCAGTTGCAAGCGAGTACTCCCTAGGCTCTTCCTTAACTGGTGCTTCTACTGCTACTGGTATGTCTACTAACTCCCAGGGTCTGGCTAAGTCAACGGTGGGGAGATATGCTGCGAAAGGGAGAAGAGATCGGTGAAAGGTAATGGGCACTGATAGCCGGCCCCTGTTAGCGCTATCCTAGAATGTCCGAAGACGCGCTCACTTGCTAGAGCCTATGGTGCAAGGGAGAAGGCTGGTCATGTCTGCTTGTCGTTGGTAGATAGTGAAAGGGTTGTAAGATGAAGACAGTCTAGTTCTAGTGTTGCAACTACAATCTTGCAGAGCAATCACTATCTCTAAACATCGAGTGGAATGACTATCTTAGGAGGAAACTTTGTAGGCAGGGAACAAGAGAACTAGACTGGAGACTGAGCTTCGTCCAGTCTCACTTTATATACTATTTTACATGTAGATGTTACAGCTATATATTTTTCATCCTTATCTAGGCACATACAGACGTTTTCTTTATCTTATCAAGGGATAACCCAACATAGACACTGTGCTAGACACAGGGGATCTACGGGCCCTTCAAGATCTGTGGGCTTCACTGTACCTCTTCACCTTTCGCCCCACAGATCACAGTACATATTTAATACCTCGTGATCATCACAGACCTCACATCAGTCACCCCATCACTGTGATGTGATCTCTTATCTTTAATTACCGTTGACATCTTCCATTCCACCCACCCACAGCAGATCAACGGCTGGTAACCTCATGTATATATTAATCTCCATTACAGGCTAACTCCTTATGTCGATCATGTTGGGCCTAGGGGATGGACTTATGTAGATACGTATCTAGATTGGTACACAACATGTATCTACATGTAGAATAGTATATAAAGCAAGACTGGATGGAGCTCAGTCTCCAGTTTAGTTCTCTTGTCTCCTGCCTACAAAGCATTCCTAAGAAAGTTCCTTCTCTCGACATCTATAAGATAGTGATTGCCTGCAGACCTTGTAGTTGCAACACTAGAACTAGACTATCTATAAACCTTCACCCTTTCACTATCAAGACAGCAAACACATCTAGTCTCCCACTTCGCTACCCATCGCCTCCAGCAAGTGAGCATGTTCTTCGAGGATACTAGGATACACTAAAGACAAAGCTATCTAGTGCCTATCTCTTTTCACCAATCTCTTCTCCACTTTGTAGCCTATACTCCTTGAGTTAATCAGCAGAACCCCTGGGAGCCAGTAGACGCACCACCCATAGCAGTAGCAGAACCTGTAGTTAAAGAGGAGTCCAGGGAGAACTTGCTAGCTAGAGCGAGCACAAAGAGTGAGAAAAACCCCAACGACTGGCCAGAGCCGGCAGCCACTGAAGAAAAGTTTTGGAGGATCTTAGAACAAGATCTTCAACCTGAAAGTTTTGGTAATGGCACAGAAGTCGACGTTATCGCCACCAATCTGAGATTCACAGGGGACACCTATTATTGGAACCCCACACCTTCTTATCACACCTTAAGCCTGGCAACAGACCTCGCCTCACTTAGACATTCCACCACCCCTATCCCTGACATCATCAGGCCAGATCCTTTCGCTTGGCCTACCATACAATGTAACATTCGCCTAAACGCAACCTTAGGAGCAGCATAAGCAGAGAGAGAGAGAAGCATCGCTAGAAGGCGATTTAGAGAACAATCAGAGGAATCAGAAGACAAAGAACCACATTGTGCGAAGAGACAGTGATGTGAGTATCCACAAACGATCAGGAGGAATGATCATTACAGTCGAGTACAGCTAAGAGTACAGCAAAGAAAGTCATACAAATACTAGTCACCTTCACCCTCTTAGACAATCACGATGTCTTTTATCCCTATCACTGCAACAGATCTCCGAACCACTTTCGCTGATACAGGAGCCAATCACTTAGAGGCAATAGCACAGTTTGCCCAAACACAAGATTAGAGATACGAACATCTCACAAATGAAATAACGAGATTAAACAATGCAATCACCTGCATCAAACAAATAATACAAGCAATGTTACCACAACAACCTCCAGCACCCCCAGTCCAACCAATGCCAGCAATTGCGCCTAGAGGAGGCACATCCTCCAGGAAAGTAGAAGTCTTCGCAGATCCAGGAGACTTTGATGGATCATTCACCAAATTTGACAAATGGTGGGCAAAAATGCAAGTGTGGATACAGATCAACCAACACACCATCAAACCACAAAGTGGAGATGCAATATTAGCCGTCTTATCAAGGCTAAAGGGGCCAAGGGCAGGACCATTTGCTCAACTAAGACTACAAAGACTCTACACGAACCAAGGATACAGCTGGGCAGATCTCGAAACAGAATTAAGAGATCTCTTCAGAGGTAGTAACGTCAAAGACAGAGCCACGAAAAAGATAAACGAGATGAAACAGGGAAACACTCAACCAATTAACGATTTCCTCATCAAATGGTACACAGAATATGAGAAGGCAGAACTAGAAGATCCGCATGGAGTGTATCTTCTAGAACAAAATGTGAAAAGGTACATCATGAATTATGTCTGGAAAAATAACTTAAAAAGAACAACTGTCAATGAGACCATGCAAATTCTTAGAGATGTAGGGCATTGTCTCAAAAGCTTAGACTTAATCAGGGGACGTACGCCATTCAGATTTGGATCTAAGCCAAAAGATCCAAATGCAATGGATATTAGCGCAGCTCAGAAAGAAGCCAAATCATGCTACAACTGCGGCGAAACAGGGCATTTCGCCAAACAGTGCAAGAAGCCCAGCACTAAATGTGACCTTTGTGGATGGTCAAATGGTCACAAGAAAGACTGCTGAAGAAGGCAGGTAAGAAGTACATCTTCAGATAACATTAAAAGCACCAAATACATTTACACATCTGGCACACAAGCCGAAAAAGAAAAGGGACGTGACCCCACGGCAGCAGCAATAAGGGGCATGTCTTTCAAAGAAGCAAGGGTGTTCTTCAGGGACGTCGAAGATACCAAGAATAGGAAATTGGAAAAAGGAAAAGCTTAGATCCAGGAACTGGGCTTGATCTAGGCCAAGGTAAGCGTAAGCAGGTACACTTTCCAACGGACAATCGTTTCTCTAGTCTACATGTTTACAATACGGAAGCAGCGCCTTCCACTATTATTTCTTCTTCTTTGCCGATAGAGGAGACCTCTCAGAGGCTTGGCCAGGTCGTCACACTGGTGCTTAATTCCTCTTCAAAGAAAGATGATCCTTTGATCTCCCCTGCAGATCAAATCCCAGATGAAGGAATCTTTTGCAGATCATTAAAGATAGATAACAAACTAAAAATGAAGATAAAGGTAAAACCTAAAAATACTGATCAAAATTTCATTCCAGTATCAGCACTCTTGGACTCGGGCACAAACTGCGTCTTTGTAGATAACGTATTCGCCATGCAACACGCACTTCCACTTAGGCAACTAGCACAACCTCTTACTGTCTATAATGTAGATGGTACTCAGAACAAAGCAGGCAAGATCACACATGTGGCATCCCTCTTGCTAGATTACAAAGGACATCGAGAGATAGTCGAAGCGGAAGTCACCAGCTTAGGAAAGAACCAGATGGTGATCGGCTACTCTTGGTTAAAGAAACATAACACAGACATTAATTGGAAAACTGGGGAAATCAAACTAAGAAGCTGCGGAAGAGAGTGTTGGGAGTTTAGAGATAAAAGCGTCTATCTCAGGCTCTTAGAAAAGGAAGAGCAAGAAGCTCAGTACAAAGTATATGAAACAATAAAAACATTGGAAAAGAAACAAAATAAAGAACAAGAACAAAATATTAGAATAGGCCAAGCAGTGGACGAAAAGCTTAAATCCCTTATGGACCAAAAGAAATCTGCTGCAGAACTCATGCCAGAATGCTATCACAAGCATTTAAAAGTATTTGAGAAGAAGGCATCAACCAGAATGCCTACACAAAAATCTTGGGATCATGCCATAGATCTTAAAGAAGACTTTCAGCGGAAGAAAGAATGACTCATACCCCTGAGCACAGATGAACAGAAGGAAGTATCAGACTGGCTAGAAGACCAGTCATCCAAAGGGTACATTAGGCCTTCTAAATCTTCTTAAACATCATTGGTCTTCTTCGTGCCAAAGAAAGATGGACGAAAGTGCATGGTACAAGATTATTGCTATCTAAATTCGCAAACAGTGTGAAACAATTATCCTCTTCCTCTCATTTCACAACTTGTAGATCGATTGAAAGGAGCTAAGCTATTTACCATGTTGGATCTCAGATGGGGATACAACAACGTACGTATAAAGGAAGGTGACGAATGGAAAGCAGCCTTTGTCACATATAAAGGGACTTTTAAACCTCTGGTTATGTTCTTCGGATTGTGCAACTCTCCTGCCACATTCCAAACTATGATAAATGAATTATTTGCCAATATGGAAGACATCGTGGTGATCTACATCGACGATGTTATGATATTTACCAAAACAGACGACAAACGAGAACATGCAGAAATCATTAAAAGGGTACTCTAGAAGACAATGACCTGTTTGCTAAACCAGAGAAGTGTCACTTCTTCAAGAAAGAAGTTGACTATTTGGGGATGGTTGTAGGACAAGATGGGATCAAGATGGATCGAAAGAAAGTTGATGCCATCTTAGATTGGCCAGCACCTATCAATGTGAAAGGAGTGCGAAGCTTTCTCAGTCTTGCCAACTATTATCGTTGCTTCATAGAAGGATATGCGCAAGTCGCTAGACCTCTGAACGACCTCCTAAAGAAAGATACTTCTTGGAAGTGGGACTCTCCACAACAGGATGCTTTTGACAAGCTAAAAGAACAATTTACTACAGCTCCTATTCTCGCCTACCCAGACATTGATTGTCAGTTCCGACTAGAAACAGATGCTTCTGATTACGCAACAGGAGCAGTACTATCAATATTGAAAGAAGACAAGTGGCATCCAGTGGCCTTTAGTTCACACTCAATGTCGCCAGAAGAGAGGAACTATCCTATTGCCAATAAGGAGATGTTGAGCATTATTAGAGCATTAGAACAATGGCGCCATTATCTAGAAGGAACAGAGTATCTGTTTGAAGTATGGAATGACCATGCAAACCTTCAATACTTTATGAAAGCACAAGATCTATCTAGAAGACAAGCTAGATGGGCACAATACTTATCCAGATTTAACTATACTTTTGTATACAAACCAGGATCATCCAATGCAAAGGCAGACGCCCTCTCAAGAAGAGAAGATCACGCACAAGGTATAGAAGATGATAACAAAGGAATAACTATGATATCCCTGGAGCGGATAAGGACAACATCATCCAAAGTCGCAATCTACGATGAAGGGGCACAGCTACATCAAGACATATTTAACCAAACGTGTCTCTTGTTAGAGACAGAAGTACAGAAGTTATGTAAAGAACACAAAGTGTGTGAAGAAGCGAATGGGCTTCTTTACCAAGAAGAAAACCAGTTATACGTTCTGGTCAAAAACAGAGATAATGAAGATCTATGTTACGCGTGGCCCTTGGGTATGGTCGCGCGTAGACCTACAAGGCTTAGGGTCGAGGAGATCTAGGTGGTGGTGACGGTTGAGAATACCCGTCCTAGGTAACGGCCGTGGGGTTGCCAGTCTAAGTCTGTCGAGCGGTAGGCTAGGCAGTCAAAGGTATCCTACGCCACTTAGGCGATAGGGTCAAAGTTTCGAGGGAAGACACACTTCGGATGTGAAGAGTGTCGATGTGTGAAGCGTTCACTCAGGTGTAGAACGAAGACACAAGGTAGGATTTCTAGGGCTATCTAGGCAAGAGCCGTAGGTAGAACTAGGTTAAGGAAAGAGAAACGGTAGGTCCTGTTGAAGGGTTTATATAGTGAAAGTAAAGTTGTGACAGTAACGTGTCACGTAGTTAAGGGCCGGCGTGGGAAACCGCGTGAGAAGAGCAGGAACCAATAGCGAAGCCACGCATGAGAAAGGAACACAAGGGCCGGCGCATACGGCGTGAGAAGAGCAGAAGGAAAACGAGTACCTGCGCGGTGAAGGATAAACACGCTTACGAGGGAAGTGGAATGTCGTAGAACGACATAGAAGGTGACGAGATAAGCGTGAGAAAAGAAACAAGTGTCAGTTCGTAATGCTAAGTAAAGAAAAAGAGTAGACCCTGCAGCGAATCGTAACAATCTAAGGATCAAGACCCTTAAATTATGTCACGACTTGCCTATGGCAGGTCATCCCGGAAATGAAAAGATTATCGACCTAGTCTTACGTCACTATTGGTGGCCTGGTGTCACAACTCAGATCAAAGACTATGTATCTCGTTGCGATTGATGCGCACGAATGAAATCCTCAAACCAGCCCAGCTCTGGTTTATTAAAACCATTAGAAGTCCCTAGTGGACCCTGGCAGGACATATCTGTCGATTTCATCACTGATCTGCCAGAAAGTAACGGATCAGACAGCATCTTAGTAGCTGTAGATCGCTTCTCAAAAGAAGTGGTGCTTATTCCTTGTCGCAAGATGATGTCCGCCATCGAGACTGCAAGTCTCTACCTCCATCATCTTCAAGCATCACAGAATTCCCCTATCTATTTTGTCTGATCAAGAACCACAGTTTGCTTCACAGGTCATGGCAGAGCTATGCAAGAAGCTTAATATAAAGCAACGATTATCTACTGCACATCACCCAGAGACAGATGGTCAAACAGAAAGAATGATCAGAGACGTGCAGCAATATCTAAGAATATTCTGCGCAGAGTGCCAAGGCGAATGGGCACAATGGTTACCCATCACACAATTTAGTTATAACTCTAAGAGGCAAGCCTCCACCAAGAAGTCTCCATTTGAAGTCACTCGTTCCTATACTCTGCACATGGAAATAGAACCCATTGCATCATCCTCCAAGGCACTGAAGCGACTACTCTCTTTGTATGGCTGAAGTGAGGGAGGCTGAACTAGATCTCTATCTAATCAAGGAGCAAGATCGAAATCTTAATCAGTCTGAGGGAAGATGGATGATATGAATAGGGAACATAGGAAGGAACTCTCGAAGTTGCTCAGATATCGGGTGATAGATGAGGTGACGGCTTGCTGTGATGTTACATTCACAAGAAGGGCTGGATCTTCTTGGGCAAGAGAATAGGAGGTGAAAGTATCCCCAAGTGTTCCATGTATTTATACACTACTGTACAAGAGGAGATACAATGTTCTAAGTCAGCTGGGTAGAGGGTATGGTAAAGGGTATGACGTATGTGTGGAGTAGGGCAGTGTACATGCTGGCTAAGGTGAGGCAAATATGAAAGGAATGGAAGGGTGATAGTGAAGGGATAGGTCTAGAGCAAGGGGATTAGAGAAATGCCTATGAGGTGAGGCACCTAGATTAGTGATGTCATGATGACATCATATCTAATCTAATCGGATAGGAGTTGTAGGGATTAGAGAAAGGAGTGATCTTAGATAAGATCATGGTGTGATAAGATAAGATAAAGGAAAAAGAGTAGATCACGAAATCAATTCATAACAGGCACCAGCTGCCGATGAATTTCTATCTACTCTACACAATGTGACGGAGCAAACTAAATTAAATCTAGAACAAGCTCAGCAGCGCATGAAAACGCAAGCTGATAAACATAGAAAGGAGACTCCTCCCTATAACATTGGAGATAAAGTGTGGTTATCCACAGATAACTTAAAGTTGCTGCGTGCAAGTTGCAAGTTAACAGAGTGATGGTTAGGGCCATATGACATCATCACGCTAGTCGGGGATAATGCAGTCACTCTTCGTTTGCCATCCTCTATGTGAATCCACCCAACTATTAACATATCATGGGTTAAGCCTTATAAAGAAAGGCTTCAGGGACAACCTGTCATCGCTCCCAGCCCTATACAGGTAACCGAGGACCGAGATAACTTATATGAAGTAGAAAGAATCATCGCTAGTAGATTCAAAGGTCGTCGCCTTGAATACCTGATCCATTGGCTAGGCTATGATGAGACAGATCGAACTTGGGAACTGGAAGATCATCTTCTACCAGGTGTGCTTGATGCCATTGGCGATTTCCACAGGGAGTATCCTTCTGCACCTCGAGGGTTGCGGATGTCTCATTCGGCATTCATACGATGCTTTCATAAACGCGAAGATCTCACTCTTCCCTCTACACACCCTTTTGATCGCCTGGAAGTCAATCCTTAGATGGGGGGTAGTATTACAGCTATATATTTTTCATCCTTATCTAAGCGCATACAGACGTTTTCTTTATCTTATCAAGGGATAACCTGACATAGACACTGTGCTAGACACAGGGGATCTATGGGCCCTTCAAGATCTGTGGGCTTCACTGTACCTCTTCACCTTTCGCCCCACAGATCACAGTACATATTTAATACCTCGTAATCATCACAGACCTCACATCAGTCACCCCTTCATTGTGATGTGATCCCTTATCTTTAATTACCGTTGACATCTTCCATTCCATCCACCTGCAGCAGATCAACGGCTGGTAACCTCATGTATATATTAATCTCCGTTACAGGCCGACTCTTTGTTACGTGTGGCCCAGGTAAGGTCGCACGTAGCCCTGCTATCGACCTAGTCGGACTTAGATCGAAGGTTCAACCGTCAAAGAGACGGCGGTGGTGGCACACGATGATGCCCGAGTGTTCAAGAGGACAGACGAGAGAGTGTCTCGAATGTGCAGCGTTCACTCAAGAGTCGAACTGGGACTCGAAGAGGTGAGAGATCAAGGGGGCTTAGATTCTGTATGCGGGGACTAGGTCTGTACACAGGGAGAATCAAGCTAAGGGAAAGGCATAAGGTCAGATCGACTGGTATATATAGTGAAGAGTGATGGTGTGACCGTAACGTCACAGGGTCAAGGGTATGGGTTAAGGGCTGGCGTGGGAAGCGGCAATAGAATGTGAAGGAAGGCCATGGAAGGTGTAAGAACCACGCGTGAGAGGGAAACACGAATGTGCCGGTGCATGCAGCGGTAGAAGGTGAAGCACATGTGCGATAAGGCAACACGAGGGAGATAAGTGCACAGGACACGTAAGTAGGATAACGTACATGTGGCGGAGACCTCGGAGGGCCGAGGGGTAAGGGTAAAGGGTTGGCGTGGGCAACCGGAGAAGAGCGGAAGAGTGAGCGTACATGCAAGGAAAGAGAAAAGACGTGCCCGGCACAATGAATCATAACACTCTTCATGTCGATCATGTTGGGCCTAGGGAATGGACTTATGTAGATATGTATCTAGATCGGTACACAACATGTATCTACATGTAGAATAGTATATAAAGCGAGACTGGACGGAGCTCAGTCTCCAGTCTAGTTCTCTTGTCCTCTGCCTACAAAAGCACCCTTAAGATAGTGTCCTCTCCACTCGACGTTTAGGATAGTGATTGCCTGCAAAGAACTTGTAGTAGCAACACTAGAACTAGACTGTCTATAAATCTTTGACCCTTTCACTATCACAAGACAGCGAACGCATCTAGTCTCCCACTTCGCTACCCATCGACTCCAGCAAGTGAGCGTGTTCTTCGAGGTTACTAGGATACGCTAAAAGACAAAGCTATCTAGTGCCCATTTCTTTTCACCGATCTCTTCTCCCCTTCGCAGCCTATACCCCTTGGGTTAACCCGCAGAACCCCTGGGAATTAGTAGACGCATCACCCGTAGCAGTAGCAGAACCCATAGTAAAGAAGGAGTCCAGGGAGAACTCGCTAGCCAGAGCGAGCACAGAGAGTGAGAAAGATCCCAACGACTGGCCAGACCTGGCAGTCACCGAAGAAGAGTTCTGGAGGATCCTAGGACAAGATCTTCAACCAGAAAGTTTTGGTAATGGTGCAGAGGTCGACATTATCGCCACCGATCTGAGATTCACAGGGGATACCTATTATTGGAACCCCACACCTTCTTATCACACTCTAAGCCCGGCAACAGATCTCACCTTGCTTAGATACTCCACAACCCCTATCCCTGATGTCATAAGGCCAGACCCTTTTGCTTGGCCAGCCGTACAACGAAACGTCCACCTAAACGCAACCCTAGGTGCAGCACAAGCAGAGAGAGAGATAAGCATCGCTAGAAGGCGATACAGAGAGACCACAGAAGAATCAGGAGATGAAGGACCACATCGCGCGAAGAGACAGCATTGTGAATATCCACAAACCATCAGAAGGAATGACAGATATAGCAGGGTTCAATTAAGAGTACAACCTAGGAAATCTTACAAATACTAGTTACCACTCCTTCAAATCACAATGACTTTCCAACCCATCACGTCTGCCAACCTCACAGAGATCTTTGGAGAAGGAGACTGGACCAAGAACCAACAAGCAATAATACAATTCGCTCAGACGCAAGAACAACGTTTCGACCAATTAACCGATGAAGTTACAAAACTCAAACAGGCAGTATTCCGAATTGAACAAATGCTAGCAACCGTCATACCGCAGATTCCTCAAAGACCACAACAAGACAACCAACTCCAAGTGGATCTGGGGCAACGCAATCTACACAACCAGCCTATAGCTCTTCTCGAAAAGTAGAAGTGTTCGCAGATCCAGGAGAATACGATGGATCTTTTGCCAAATTCGATGAATGGTGGGCCAAGATCCAGGCATGGATTCAGATCAACAAACATGCTATAGTTCCTTATAGTCAAGATGCCATGCTAGCAGTTTTGTCTAGGTTAAAAAGGGCAAGGGCAGGACCCTTGGCACAGCTAAGGATAACATGACTCTACACTGACCAAACATACACCTGGCCGGTAATGGAAGAAGAATTAAAACAACTCTTTAAAGGAAGCAACGTAAAGGATAGGGCCACAAAAAAAGTCAACGATATGAAACAAGGAAATGCTCAACTAATCGACAATTTCCTCGTCAAATGGTGGTCAGAGTTCGAAAAAGCCAAGTTAGGAGAACCACACGAGATATACCTTCTCGAACACAACATAAAACGATATATCATGGATTACATCTGGGAAAATGGTCTTAGAAAAGATACACTCAAAGATATGATGGACACTATAAGAGAAGTAGGACATTGTCTCGAAAGCCTATACCTTATAAGGGGACGAACCCAATACCGTTTCCAATCCAAAACAAGTAAAGATCCAGACACAATGGACATATCAGCAGCTTAGAAAGGAGCTAAATCCTGCTACAATTGCGGAGAAGCTGGTCACTTCGCAAAACAGTGTAAGAAACCCAGCACAAAGTGTGACCTTTGTGGATGGAACAATGGTCATAAGAAGGACTGTCGAAGAAGGCAGGTATGAAGTACGTCCTCGGATGACATTAAAAGCACCGAGCACATCTACATGCCCAGCACACAGGCCAAAAAAGGAAAAGGACGTGACCCAACGGCAGCAATAAGGGGCATGTTGTTTGAAGAAGCAAGGGCGTTCTTCAGGGATGTCGAAGATGCCGAGAACAAGAAGTTGGCAAAAGGCAGAGCCTAGATTCAGGAACTGGGTCTAATCTAGGCGAAGGTAAGCGTAAGCAGGTACACTTTCCAACCGACAATCGTTTCTCTAGTTTACATGTTTACGATACGGAAGCAGCGCCTTCCACTATTATATCTTCTTCTTTACAGACAGAGGAGTCCTCTCAGAGGCTCGGCCGGGGAGTTACGCCGGTGCTTAATTCCTCTTCAAAGAAAGCTAACCCTTCAATCTCACCTGCAGATCAAATCCCAGACAAAGGAATTTTTTGCAGATCATTAAAAATTGATAACGAACTAAAAATGAAGACAAAGGTAAAACCCAAAAACACCGATCAAGATTTCATTCCTGTATTAGCACTCTTGGACTCAGGCGCAAATTGCGTCTTCATAGATAACGTATTCGCAATGCAGCATGCTCTCCCACTCAGGCAACTTGCACAACCCCTTACTGTCTATAACGTAGATGGTACACAGAATGAAGCAGGCAAGATCACGCACGTTGCCTCCCTTCTGTTAGATTACAAAGGACATCGGGAGATAGTCGAAGCAGAAGTCACCAGTTTGGGAAAGAATCAAATGGTGATCGGCTACTCTTGGTTGAAGAAACATAATCCAGATGTCAATTGGAAAACGGGAGAAATCAAATTAAGAAGTTGTGGAAGAGAATGCTGGAAGCTTAGAGATAAAAGCATCTATCTCAGGCTATTAGAAAAGGAAGAGCAGGAAGCTCAATATAAAGTATATGAAATAATAAAAACATTAGAAAAGGAACAAAATGAAAAACAAGAACGAAATATTAGAATAGGGCAAGCAGTGGATGAAAAGCTCAAAACTCTTATGGACCAAAAGAAACCCGCTGCAGATTTGGTACCAGAATGCTATCATGGGCATCTTAAAGTATTCGAAGAAAAGGCATCTACCAGAATGCCCACACGAAAATCCTGGGACCACGCTATCGACCTTAAAGAAGACTTTCAATTGAAGAAAGGAAGACTCATACCCCTGAGCACAGATGAACAGAAGGAAGTATCAGATTGGTTAGAAGACCAGTCATCCAAAGGGTATATCAGGCCTTCTAAATCTCCTCAAACGTCACCAGTCTTCTTCTTGCCAAAGAAAGATGGACGAAAGCGCATGGTACAAGATTATCAATATCTAAACTCGCAGACAGTGCGAAACAACTACCCTCTTCCTCTCATCTCACAGCTCGTAGATCGATTAAAAGGGGCCAAACTATTCACCATGTTGGATCTCAGATGGGGATACAACAACGTGCACATCAAAGAAGGTGACAAATGGAAAGCAGCCTTTGTCACGCATAAAGGAACCTTTGAGCCCCTGGTCATGTTCTTCGGGTTGTGCAATTCTCCAGCCACGTTCCAAACCATGATGAATGAATTATTCGAAAATATGGAAGACGTCTTGGTAGTCTATATCGACGACATTATGATATTCAACAAAACAGACAACGAACAGGAGCATACAGAAATCGTTAAGAAAGTGTTAAAACGTCTAGAAGAAAACGATCTCTTCGCTAAACCAGAGAAGTGCCACTTCTTCAAGAAGGAAGTTGATTATTTGGGGATGGTTGTAGGACAAGACAGGATCAAGATGGATTGAAAGAAGGTTGACGCCATCTTAGATTGGCCAGCACCCACCAACGTTAAAGGAGTGCGAAGCTTTCTCAGTTTTGCCAACTACTATTGTCGCTTCATAGAAGGATACACGCAAGTCGCCAGACCTCTGAACGACCTCCTGAAGAAAGACATCCCTTGGAAATGGGACTCACCACAGCAAGACGCTTTTAATAAATTAAAAGAACGATTCACCACAGCTCCTATCCTCGCCTACCCAGACATTGATTGTCAATTCTGATTAGAGACAGACGGTTCTGATTACGCAACAGGAGCGGTATTATCTATGTTAAAAGAAGACAAATGGCATCCAGTAGCATTTAGCTCGCATTCGATGTCGCCCGAAGAAAGAAACTACCCCATTGCAGATAAAGAGATGTTGAGCATCATCAGAGCATTAGAACAATGGCGCCATTATCTAGAAGGAACAGAACATCTGTTTGAAGTATGGAATGATCATGCAAACCTTCTATATTTTATGAAAGCACAAGATCTGTCTAGAAGACAAGCCAGATGGGCACAGTATCTATCTAGATTTAACTACACCTTCATATACAAGCCAGGATCGTCCAACGCGAAAGCAGATGCTCTCTCTAGAAGAGAAGATCATGCTCAAGGAATAGAAGACGATAACAAAGGAATAACTATGATTTCCCGGGAGCGGATAAGGACAACATCATCCAAAGTCACAATCTACGATGAAGGGGCACAGTTACATCAAGATATATTTAATCAAACGTGTCTCTTGACAGAGACAGAAGTACAGAAACTATGTAAAAAACACAAAGTGTGTGAAGAAGCAAACAGGCTTCTTTACCAAGAGGGAAACCGGTTATACGTTCTGGCCAAAAATGGAGATAACGAAGATTTAAGAATCAAGACCTTAAATTATGTCACGACTCGCCTATGGCAGGACATCCTGGAAATGAAAAGACTATTGACTTAGTCTTACGTCATTATTGGTGGCCTGGCGTCACAACCCAAATTAAAGACTATGTATCTCACTGCGATCAATGCACACGAATGAAACCCTCCAACCAGCATAATTCTGGCCTATTACAGCTCTTAGAAGTCCCTAGCGGACCCTGGCAAGACATATCTGTTGATTTTGTCACCAATCTGTCAGAAAGTAACGGATCAGACAGCATCTTAGTAGCTGTAGATCACTTCTTGAAGGAAGTGGTGCTTATCCCTTGTCGCAAGACGACGTCCGCCATCAAGACAGCAAGTCTCTATCTACATCACATCTTCAAGCACCACGGAATTCCCCTATCTATAGTGTCCGATCGAGGACCACAGTTTGCTTCGCAAGTCATGGCAGAGCTATGCAAGAAGCTTAATATCAGACAACGTTTATCTACTGCACATCATCCACAGACAGACGGTCAAACAGAAAGGATGATTAGAGATGTGCAGCAGTATTTAAGAATATTCTGCACAGAGCGCCAAGGTGAATGGGCACAATGGTTACCCATAGCACAATTCAGTTATAATTCTAAGAGGCAAGCCTCAACAAAGAAGTCTCCATTCGAGGTCACTCGTTCCTACACTCCGCACATTGGAATAGAACCCATTGCATCATCCTCCAAGGCACCAGCTGCCAACAAATTCCTATCCACCCTACACGATGTAATGGAGCAAACTAAATTAAACTTAGAACAAGCTCAGCTACACATGAAAACGCAAGCTAACAAACATAGAAAGGAGACTCCTCCCTATAATGTTGGAGATAAAGTATGGTTATCCACAGATAACTTAAGGTTGCCATGTGCAAGTCGCAAGTTAACAGAGCGATGGTTAGGGCCATATGACATCATTACACTAGTTGGGGATAATGCAGTTACCCTTCGCTTGCCATCCTCTATGCGAATTCATCCAACCATTAACGTATCACGGGTTAAGCCTTATAAAGAAAGGCTTCAGGGACAACCTGTCATCGCTCCCGGCCCTATACAGGTAACTGAGGACCGAGATAACTTATACGAAGTAGAAAGGATCATTGCTAGTAGATTCAAAGGTCGTCGCCTTGAATACCTGGTCCATTGGCTAGGCTATGATGAGACAGATCGAACTTGGGAACTGGAAGATCATCTTCTATCAGGTGCGCTTGATGCTATCGGCAATTTCCACAGGGAGCATCCTTCTGCACCTCAAAGGTTGCCGGTGTCTCATTCGGCATTTATACAATGCTTTCACGAACACGAAGATCTCACTCTTCCATCGACACACCCTTTTGATCGCCTGGAAGTCGATCCTTAGACGGGGGGTAGTGTTACAGCTATATATTTTTCATCCTTACTTTGCGCACACAGACGCTTTCTTTATCTTATCAAGGGAAAACCCGACCTAGACACTGTGCTAGACACAGGGGATCTACGGGCCCTTCCAGATCAATGGGCTTCACTTTCACTTCTTCACATTTGCTCCATTGATCACAGCACGTATTTAATCACCGTGATCATCACAGACCTCACATCAGTCACCCCATCACTGTGATGTGATCCCTTATCTTTAATTACCGTTGACATCTTCCATTTCACCCATCCGCAGCAGATCAACGGCTGGTAGCCTCATGTATATATTAATCTCCGTTACAGGCCGACTCCTCATGTTGATCATGTTGGGCTTAGGGGATGGACTTATGTAGATACATATCTAGATCGGTACACAACATGTATCTACACGTAAAATAGTATATAAAGCGAGACTGGATGGAGCTCAGTCTTCAGTCTAGTTCTCTTGTTCCCTCCTACGAGTTTTACCTAAGATAGTTCTCTCCTACTCAACGTCTAAAGATAGTGATTGCCTGCAAGCCTTGTAGTCACAACAATCGTTATAGTCGAGTACAGCTAAGGGTTCAACAGAGAAAGAATTACAAGTACTAGTTTTCAGACCACAATGTCTTTCATTCCCATTTCAGCCAACGATCCCCACACCACCTTTGCAGACACAGGCACAAATCACCTAGAAGCCATTGCCCAGTTTGCACAAACACAAGACAACCGATATGATCACCTTAGCAGTGAAATAGTACAACTGAAGAATGCAGTGGCACGCATCGAACAAATGATCCAAGCATTATCTGGACAACCAAGGCCACCCACAGGACAACCAACCCCAAGTGGATCAGGGGCAACACAAACAAAACCAACCTTCAATACATCACGAAAGGTAGAAGTCTTCGCAGACCCAGGAGATTTCGATGGGTCATTTGCCAAATTTGATGAATGGTGGGCAAAGATCCAATCCTGGATATTGATAAACCAGCATGCAATAGCACCACAAAGTGGCAATGCAATCTTAGCAGTTCTATCCAGACTAAAAGGACCAAGGGCAGGACCCTTCGCGCAACTAAGATTGCAAAGACTCTTTATGAACCAAGGATATAGCTGGGCAGATCTTGAAGGAGAATTAAAAGATCTCTTTAGAGGAAGCAACGTTAAGGATAGAGCTATAAAGAAAATAAATGAAATGAAACAAGGAAACATGCAGCCAATCAATGATTTCCTTGTTAAATGGTACACCGAATACGAAAAGGCCGAACTATGGGATCCACATGGAGTATATCTCTTAGAACAAAACATCAAGAGATATATCATGGATTATATTTGGAAGAATGGCCTAAGGAAGACCACACTCAATGAAACAATGGAAACCCTGAGAGCTGTAGGACACCATCTCGAAAGCTTGGATCTCATCAGGGGATGAACTCAATTTAGATTCGGATCGAAACCAAGTAAAGATCCGAACGCTATGGATATCAGTGTGGCTCAGAAAGGGGCCAAATCATGCTATAATTGTGGTGAAACAGGGCATTTCGCAAAATAGTGCAAGAAGCCCAGCACAAAGTGTGATCTTTGTGGATGGTCCAACGGTCACAAGAAGGACTGCCGATGCAGGCAGGTAAGAAGTACGTCTTCAGATGACGTTAAAAGCACCAAACACGTCTACACACCCGGCACACAAGCCGAAAAAGGAAAAGGGTGTGACCCCACAGCAGCAATAAGGGGCATGTCTTTTGAAGAAGCAAAGGTG
This sequence comes from Pulveroboletus aff. annulatus, assembly GCA_038094595.1. NCBI lineage: Eukaryota > Fungi > Basidiomycota > Agaricomycetes > Boletales > Boletaceae > Pulveroboletus > Pulveroboletus aff. annulatus. The sequence continues at coordinate 20,675 of JBBPTX010000485.1, forward strand.
TTCTTTAGGGACGTCGAAGATGCCGAAAACAAGAAGTCGGCAAAAGGCAGAGCCTAGATTCAGGAACTGGGTCTAATCTAGGTGAAGGTAAGCATAAGCAGGTACACTTTCCAACAGACAATCGTTTCTCTAGTCTACATGTTTACGATACGGAAGCAGTGTCTTCCACTATTATTTCTACTTCTTTGACGATAGAGGAGCCCTCTCTGAGGCTTGGCCAGGGCATCACACTGGTGCTTAATTCCTCTTCTAAGAAAGCTAATCCTTCAATCTCTCCTGCAGATCAAATCTCAGACGAAGGAATCTTTTGTAGATCGCTCAAAATCAATAACGAACTAAAAATGAAGATAAAGGTAAAACCCAAAAACACTGATCAAAGTTTTATTTCAGTATCAGCACTCTTGGACTCAGGCACAAACTGCGTCTTCATAGATAACGTATTCACAATGCAGCATGCCCTCCCACTTAGGCAACTCGCACAACCTCTCACCGTCTATAATGTGGATGGGACACAGAACGAGGCAGGCAAAATTACACACGTTGCCTCCCTTCTATTAGATTACAAAGGACATTGGGAGATAGTCGAAGCGGAAGTCACCAGTTTGGGAAAGAATCAAATGGTGATCGGCTACTCTTGGTTAAAGAAGCATAACCCAGATATCAATTGGAAGACTGGGGAAATCAAATTAAGAAGTTGCGGAAGAGAATGTTGGGAGCTTAGAGACAAAAGCGTTTATCTCAGGCTCTTAGAGAAAGAAGAGTAGGAAGCTCAATACAAAGTCTATGAAACAATAAAGACATTAGAAAAGGAACAAAACGAAAAACAAGAATGAAATATTAGAATAGGCCAAGCAGTGGACGAAAAGCTTAAGTCTCTTATGGATCAAAAGAAATCCACTGCAGAATTGGTACTAGAATGCTATCACAAGCATCTGAAAGTATTCGAAGAAAAGGCATCCACCAGAATGCCTACACGAAAATCCTAGGATCATGCCATAGATCTCAAAGAAGACTTTCAACCGAAGAAAGAAAGACTCATACCCCTGAGCGCAGATGAGCAGAAGGAAGTATCAGACTGGCTAGAAGACCAGTCTTCTAAAGGATATATAAGGCCTTCTAAATCTCCTCAAACATCACCAGTCTTCTTTGTGCCAAAGAAAGACGGAAGAAAGCACATGGTGCAAGATTATCGATATCTAAATTCGTAGACAGTGTGAAACAACTACCCCCTTCCTCTAATTTCACAACTCGTAGATCAATTAAAGGGAGCTAAGCTATTTACCACGTTGGATCTCAGATGGGGATACAACAATGTACATATCAAAGAAGGAGATGAATGGAAAGCAGCCTTCGTCATGCATAAAGGAACCTTTGAACCTCTGGTTATGTTCTTTGGACTATGCAACTCCCCAGCCACCTTTCAGACTATGATGAACGAGTTATTTGCAGATATGGAAAACATCGTAGTGGTTTACATTGATGACATTATGATATTTACTAAAACAGACAATGAACAAGAGCACGCAGAAATCGTCAAAAAGATACTAAAGCGTCTCAAAGAAAACAATCTCTTCACTAAACCAGAGAAGTGTCACTTCTTCAAGAAGGAAGTCGATTATCTGGGGATGGTCATAGGACAAGATGGGATCAAGATGGATCACAAGAAAGTTGATGCTATCTTAGATTGGCCAGCACCTACCAATGTGAAAGAGGTGCAAAGCTTTCTCGGTCTTGCCAACTACTATTGTTGCTTCATTGAAGGATATGCGCAAGTCGCTAGGCCTCTGAACGACCTCCTAAAGAAAGACGTCTCTTGGAAATGGGACACCCCACAGCAAGATGCTTTTGATAAATTAAAAGAACAATTCACCACAGCTCCTATTCTCGCTTATCCAGACATCGATTGTCAATTTCGTTTAGAAACAGATGCTTCTGATTATGCAACAGGAGCAGTATTATCTATATTAAAAGAAGACAAATGGCATCCAGTAGCGTTCAGCTCGCACTCAATGTCAGCGGAAGAAAGAAACTATCCTATTGCTGATAAAGAAATGTTGAGCATCATCAGAGCATTAGAACAATGACATCATTATCTAGAAGGAACAGAACATCCATTTGAAGTATGGAATGATCACGCAAACCTTCAGTATTTTATGAAAGTGCAAGATCTATCCAGGAGACAAGCTAGATGGGCGCAATATCTATCTAGATTCAATTATGCCTTAGTGTATAAACCAGGATCGTCCAATGCAAAAGCAGACGCTCTCTCTAGAAGAGAAGATCACGCGCAAGGCATAGAAGACGATAACAAAGGCATAACTATGATCTCCCCGGAGCGGATAATGTTACGATTCATCGTGCCAGACACGTCTTTCCCCTCTCTTCTCCTTTTCTCCTCGCGCGTACGCTCACTTTTCCACTCTTCTCCGGTTGCTCGTGCCAACCCCTTACCCTTGTCCCTCGGCTCTCCGAGGACCCCATTACACGTACATTATCATACTTACGTGTATTGTGCAACTTATCTCCCTCGTGCTGCCTTATCGCACACGTGTTTCACCTTCTTATGCCGCATGCACCGGCACATTGCGTTTCTCTCTCACGCGTGGTTCTTATGCCTTCCACGGCTTTCCTTCGCATTCTATTGCCGCTTCCCACGCCTGCCCTTAACCTACACCCTTGACCCTGTGACGTCACTGTCACACGGTCACTCTTCACTATATATATACCA
>JBBPTX010000486.1:0-23384 GCA_038094595.1 Pulveroboletus aff. annulatus
GTCTGTCTCAATGATGCTGCGACTGCTCAGGAGAATATCGAGAACCAGTGCACCATCGTTGGCAATGGGAACAGAAAGGGATCTAGCAGCTCTTTGTTCCAACTTTTTATATGGAACCTACGATCCTCGAGAAGGTGTTCAGGTGGGGATGTGTACGAACCAGTGGTACAACAAGGTTCATTTCCTGTGGGCTATAACATGATAACAGACTCATGATCATCAGGGTATAGCTTCAAATTATCATTTGCACTGATGGTGCAGCTGGCATCAACTTTGAGCATACCGGGGTAGATGAACACACTGTTCTCAGGTATGGTATGTACATGCTCGATTCGTTTTCATGCTCACTATGTTACTAGATTTGCCACAGATGTATTTGCTGAGGGGCTCATGCTCCTTGCATGTTCCATCAGTCCCTCGGTGCCAACATTCTTTCATGTGTCACTCTCCCCCCACACAAAGTCATACAAGCCTCCCAAAGGCAATTTTAGGAGGACATGCACACGGCTCATCCGTATCCAGCACTGTTTCTACCCCAGAAAACTACAATACCAGTCTGATCAAGCTCATCTGGATGTTGACACCTCAAATCCGCATTGAAATCGGCTTCACAGAAACATGATTTGTCAGAATGACTGTCAAGCCCTGAAGTTCAAGGGTACGGCAAGAACTTTATCACCAGTCATGGATTCAGCCCAGACACATTCGTTCAGATGGCGTTCCAAGCTGCATACTTCAAGGGCTTTACAGCAAGTTAGCTTCACTCGAAATGTAGATGACTGATGAGATTGTTATTAGGGAGAACTGAATGTATGTACAAACACGCAATAACAAAAGCATTTCTGCATAGGCGTACCGAAGCAATCTGGACCGTCCAACCAGCTAGTGTAGAGTTCACCAAGGTGAGTGCTTTGTTTCCCTCATCATCTGTTCAGGCTTACTCATTTGCAGGCAATCATTCTATTCTGAGGCTTCCAGTGAGTACAAGATAGCTATGTTGCGCAAGGCATGTGAACGCCATGTCGCCTTGACCAGGGAATGTAGTCAGGGTCTCAGCCAAGACAGGTCGGTTCAAGAATATACACTAATGGTGTGTACACATGGTTAACAAAGATGAGCACTCAGTTGGTCTGACTTTGGGCCTCACAGACTGAATGCAAATAGCTATTTGGGCAGAGGGATTTTTGAAACAGGTTCAGTTCTTTGTGAGGCTTATTTTGAATGCAGATAGGAGGGAGTTATTGGTGTAATTCTGTTCTGTGCCCAGTCTGTTGTGATGCAATATTTAATGCATGTGGTAGCAGTGTTCTCTGCTGAATGGATGTGATTACAGTGTACTGCTTAGACTTGATGTGCCTCCCCGGGTCTGACAATCGATCTACATGACGCATATTGACTAGGAAAGAAGTGAATGGGGCAGATATGTATGATTGTGTCATCTGAGCGGAATAGGCACATAACCCCAGAGTGCACTCTTTTTGAGGGCACATAAAGGGAGAAAATATCGGACCCGACTGCATTCAATCCTCTTTCTCTCTAACCACCACCATCTCCTCTGGCCACTGTCCCTGTCAGTGTGCCCACCATTGAGCTGAGCACCATGTCCACCTACAATTATGCCAAAGTCACCCATTGAGTCATTGGTACATACCCCAGTGGACAGAGGACACAGTGTCTAGGTGGAAACTTGTTGGACAAGGCCCTAGCTGGCCGTGTAAAAGACTTTGTTCAGGCTCATGGCAGTCATACAGTCATCACAAAGGTGGGTATCGCGCATATGACCATCTCTCTGTTGTCATTGAGAGTCTGCTTGGCTCCGTGTGTCCACATAGCAGACATTGATCACTTCTCTCTCAGCTCCATGTTCTCATTGCAAACAATGGTAGTCTGTTTCTTCGCTCACAACATGCATATACTCAGGTTTCTTTCTAGGTATCACTGCTGTCAAGGAAATCCGTTCTATTCATCAATGGAGCTATGAAACATTTGGGACAGAGCGAGCTATCGAGTTCACTGTCATGGCCACACCCGAGGATCTCAAGGTCAATGCTAAGTACATCCGCACGGCAGATCAATCCATCGAAGTTCCAGGAGGTAACAACAACAACAACAACAACTATGACAATGTCGACCTTATTGTCGATGTTGTTGAATGTGCTGGTGTGCATGCCGTTTGGGTGGATTGGGATCACATGTCTGCCGATGAGAACCCAAGATTGCTTGAGAGTCTGAGTGCCTCCAAGAACTGGATCGTGTTCATTGGCCCACCTGGAAGCGCTATGTGGAGCTTGGGTGACAAGATCTTGAGTACTGTTGTCATGTAGAGTGCTGATGTACCTACCATGGCTTGGTCCGGCTTGGGTATCTTGGATACGGTGTTGTCGGAACAGAGCATTGTTATGGTTGCTGATGACATCTATCGAACTGCATGTGTAAGGAAGGATTCGCCAAAGCTGAACAAATTGGTTGGCCAGTCATGATCAAGGCCAGTGAGGGCGATGGTGGAAAGGATATCCAAAAGGTGGAGTGTCTCGATGCATTCAAGAACGTATATCATGCAGTCATAGAAGAAATTCCAGGTAAGGCATGATCTGCCCATCATATATACTTCCCATATTCAGAATCGCCCATTTTCATCATGAAGCTCACTGGTCAGGCGCACCACTTGGAAGTCCAGCTTCTTGATGATCGATATGGGAATGCTATCTTGCTATTCAGATGTGACCATTTCATCCAGCATCGTCATCAAAATATTATTGAAGAAGCCCCTGTGACAATCACCAAAGTAATGATACCTTTGAGCAGAGGGAACGTGCAGCAGTACGTCTCACCAAACTCATGAGGTATGTCAGTGCCAGGACCATCGAGTGTATCCACCTCTTTTCATGTATTTGATCTATCCGCTGACAAGGGTTTCCACAAGACCTCTATGACCATGCCAAGGACGTGTTTTTACTTTCTTGAACTCCACCCTTGATTCCAGGTTGAGCATCCGACTACCAAGACAGTCACTGGTGTCAACCTTCCTGCTGCTCAGCTGCAGATTGCCATGGGTCTTCCCTTGCATTGTATAGACACATTCGCACCTTGTATGGTGTTGCTCCCAACGCTGTCTGGATCACTGCCGAGAATCTGGATGCCAGCTTCAAACCATCACCTGGTTCACTCCAAGAGCTTAACTTTCGCTTCAGTACGAACGTTTGGGGTTATTTCTCAGTCAGTTCTGTTGGTGGTCTCCACAAGTTTGCTGACTCTCAATCTGGCCACATCTTTGCTTGTGGAGAAGACCGCAATGAGAGTGGGAAGAATATGATTGTCATGCTGAAGGAGTTGAGCATATGTGGATCTCATCAAGCTTCTCGAGCTGGATGTGTTTATTGACAATCCCTTCACAACTAGCTGGCTGGATTCGCTAATTAGCTACAAGCTCACTGCAGAGCAGCTGAATGCTACTCTGGCTGTCATTTGTGGTGCCATCACTAAAGCCCACCTCATGGTAGAGGCATGTCTCAGTGAATACAAGCGTATATTGGACAAGGGCCAGGTTCCTGCTCACAATTTGCTCAAGACCATGTTTGGCGTCAATTTTATTTATGAAAACGTCAAGTATAACTTTACATGCATGCGTTTGTCCAAGCATACGTGGATGCTCTTTTTGAATTGTGGAAGGACCATGGTTGGCTTGAGCCCTCTTGCTGATGGTGGTCTTCTTATCCTACTTGATGGTCGCAGCCATTTCATTTACTGGGTGGAAGAAGCCGGAGCTTTGTGACTCATGGTTGATTTCAAGACCTGTTTGATTGAGCAAGAAAATAACCCAACCCAACTAAGGAGCCCAAGTCTGGAGAAGCTCATTCGTTTCTTGGTTGATACTGGTGACCACATCAAGGCTGGTGAGCAATATGCTGAGATTGAGGTGAGTGGGATACCATAATGCACATGGGGTTGTTGTTGAACTTGCCTAGGTCATGAAAGTGTACGTGCCATTGGTTGCTTCGGAGGATGGTATCGTTCACTGTGTTAAGTAGCCCGGTGTCAGTCTTGAGTCAGGGGACATTCTTGGTATCCCAATACTTGACTATCCCACTCAAGTCAAGTATGCCAAACCATTTGATGGCCTTCTCCTGACCATAGGTCCCCCTGGTGTCGTCGGAAACAGGTCTTACCAGTGCTTCGTGCATTGCATGGGAACACTCAATGATATTCTCAAGGATTACGATAACCAGGCCATAATAACCCCCATGTTCAAAGATCTCATTGAAGTCCTTCACGATCCCAAACTACCATGCTCAGAAGTGAGCTCCATATTGTCCAGTTTATCTGGCTATGTGCCATCAAAACTCAAGGAAGCTATTTGGTCAACTATTGACAGTGCCAAGGCCAAGAGTGATGCACACGATTTCCCTGCCATCCATGTCAAGAAAATCCTTGAACATTATATAATGTTCAGGAATCTATTCTTCTCCAAAACTGAATGATGTTCTGGATGCAACTTTCTCCATTGTATAACGGTCTTGAGAAATTCACAGGTGGTTTGAAAGGCCATGAAGTGAATACAATCACCAACATTCTCACCACCTATGAGTTGACGGAGAAGTTGTTTGGGGGAAGCATCAAGGATCATGTTTTGGGCTTGAGAGAGCAGAAAAAGGATGACCTGGATAAGGTGGTCGCTCTCATGCTCAGTCACACCAAAGCCCAAAGCAAGTCAAAGCTTGTGTTCTTGTTGTTGGACTACATCAAGTCGAGTGGTCTTCCTGTTTTTGGTATGGAAAGCCGACTTTACCAAGTTCTCAGTGATCTTGCTGCACTCGAGTCAAAGTTGGTTTTTTTCTAGTTTCATTCTTACTGGTACTGATTAAGGTTTGAAGGTCATCTACTGCCATGTCACTCAAAGTGCACAAGGTACTTGTTACGATTTGCTCGCAAGATGAACACTTTTTCCTTACTTTCTTCTTCGGACTAATACTTTTTATTTCTCACGCTTAACCTCATTCCTCCCATGTCATTCTATGATGCTCCATACATCTTGTAAGCGTGTTTATCCTCCACTGTGCAGGTACTCCTTTTCTTCTGATCTTCTCACGCCGTATGCGCCAGCCCTTAACATCTCTTTCTCACACGTGTTTTGCCATTGGCTTCTCCATTCTAACGCTGCTTCCCACGCCAGCCCTTATTCTTTGTGACATGTAACTGTCACATTTTCACTTCACTATATAAACCTTGCAACAGGGAATCTCGTTTCTCCTCTCTAGCTTAGTTTTACCTATGGCTTGTCGCCTAGTTAGTGCTAGCAATCCATCGCCTTTACTCCTTGAGTCTTCACTCTACCATTAAGTGAGCGCTTCACACTACAGCTCGCCCGCCTTCGTGTGTCTCCACCCTTTGCCCCTCTGACCTGCTTGTCAAGCTAGGCAGTGGTTATCCCTCGAACCCATCTATACTCTAGGTGGTACCTTTGACCCAGCATCCCCACGGCTGGCCTTACGTCGTTGTTGACACGAACGACTGAACCCTTGACCCTATTAGGCGTTAGTAGGTTTATGCGTGACCATACCCACGGCCACATGTAACAGTACTCATCTCCAGGCAGATGCGTTCTTATGAGGAGCGCCTCGTCCAAATGGAAGGGATTCTCAAGGCATCCATCACTTCTGGCGTATACAGTGAACAGGGTTCTTCGAATGGGTACAAAGCCCTTTTGTATTGGTTTCCACTCACCAATTCTCTGCAGAGTTCCGTCTCCGGAGATCTTGCACAAGCTTAGTGACTCTCGCTATACTGTCTATGATGTCCTTCCAGCGTTTTTCTTGCATGCAGACCCTGCCGTCACACTTGGTCAGTTTCTTTCCTTGTTGACTATTTCTTTGCCCAACATTAGCCTACAGCCGCATTCAAGGTTTATGTCCACCGCTCCTACTGGGCATACTCGTTGCTATCAATCAATTATGAGGAAGTTGTCGGCCCAGATGATGGAAGCCCTCGAGTTCTCTCACATGGCGCTTCAGCCTTGGCCGTTCCCATTTACCACCCTCTACTCCTACCGTTTCCACACCATAAGCATGAATTGCCCTTGGTCAAAAGGTATCTGACCCCACTTAGCATAGGTGAACCAAGACGGCAAGCATCTGTCAGCAACCTGTCCTATCTGATTAGCTGCAAGAAAATACATCCTGTTCATACTGGTATCATTGCCTCGTTTTCCGATATGGAAGCGCTTGTAAAATGATTTGAGAAAGTTGCTGGTATCCTACCTGTGTTTGATCCCAAGGAGGCCTACCAATGCTATGGCTCTCCAGAACCAGTCAATGTCCTGAACTTGGCTGTTCACATCTTTGACGAGGTTGATGATATGCCGGAAGATGCACAGGTGGAACAGGTCCGATCATGTATATTCCACCCAAAGGTCCTTATGATCCCCGTTTGTTCATTGAGGGCAAGGTTAATGAGCAAACATCGCGGTGGCTACCAGGCTTCTTTGACAAGGGGTCTTTTCAAGAAATGTTAATCAGGATGGGTGCAGACAGTTGTCGTTGGTTGTGCATGGCTAGGTGGCATTCCGATCGGTGTCATTGCTATTGAGATAGGTACCATTGAATGTGTTATTCCTGCAGATCCTGTCAATCCTGTGTCATTTGAATAGAAGGTGATGGAGGCTGGCCAGATTTGGTACCCCAACTCAGCATACAAGACAGCACAAGCCATTAACTGTGAAGCTCTCCCACTCATCATCTTTGCCAACTGGCACAGCTTTTCTGGCAGTCAATAAGACATGTACGACAAAGTGTTGAAACAGGGTTCGAAAATTGTTGATGGTTTGTCGAGCTACAAGCAGCCTGTTTTCATTTACGTTGTATCCAATGGCAAGCTTCATGGTGGTGCTTGGGTTATTCTCGACCCCTCAATCAATGCAGCCAAGATGGAGATGTAGATGCACGCACTGGTGTACTGGAGCCCAAGGGTATCGTTGAGATCAAAATGCGTCAGGACAAAATACTTCTGCTCATGGAACACCTGGACCCAACCTACCACTCTTGCCCAATTCTGTGCAATCGAGTTGTCCAAAGTCCCACTGCTCAAGCACAAGCACCTTGTCAATGAGGTCATGCATTCTTCGACATATGCTTAATATCTATCCAGCACCGTAGCGCCTGTATCACTCACTCCAATGGCCAGTTTATTATGTAGATGGTGAACACTTTATGCTCACCCTCTAAGGGTCCTACTGGTACACCCAAAGGTGTGCTGCGGGGTATGTTTCCACTGTCTTCAACTCCACTAGTGCATCCGTGTATATCCTCCTGCCTTTATGTTGTGACAAAAGTACCTGCTGTTTCAAAACAACTGAAGCAGATTTGGACTTGAGAGTCCAAATCTATTCACAAATATGTGCTCAAAATGGCTTCAAAACAGGGGTCATTTTCTACTTTGAACCTCCCTTATGTCTGCATAAACAAGGACGTAGCGTATCGACCATCGGCCCACATCTGAAGTTCCTCCATGTCCAGGAACGGTCTAGGAATCCAGTCGGCATTCAGGCTGGTAATGATTGTAGATCCGAAATGGGTGAGGACAAGGGCATCCTGTCCATGAAGTTCACCTTAGGAATAGGTGAGTAAGGGACACCCGAATGTCCAAGGTCGAGCTCATACGTATGGTGGTATTTCTGGGTAGAAACAGTGAAGTTCTTCAGAGGCATGGGGTTATACTAGTAGTAGTACAAGTCACACAAGACGTCTGCCAAGACTTGACCTCACATTTAAAACTCCGCTTGGCAAAACATGCTACAATGCTTTGTCTCTCAGCTTGTGTGGCTGGCCTTGAACATCTAACCCATCTATTATTCTACTAGGACTGACTACTATGGGAACAACATGTGGCTTCATGCTACATCACATCGCGGGCAAGGACTTCGAGTTCTTGGTCCGTTGCTGTGAGACGTCCTATTACGCGTGGCCGTGGGTATGGTCACACGTAAACCTACTAACGCCTAATAGGGTCAAGGGTTCAGTCGTTCATGTTGATGATGATGTAAGGCCAGCTGTGGGGATGCTGGGTCAAAGGTACTACCTAGAGTATAGACAGATTCAAGGGATAACCGCTGCCTAGCTTGACAAGCGGGTCAGAGGGACAAAGGATGGAGACACACGAAGGTGGGCGAGTGTAGTGTGAAGCGCTCACTTAATGGTAGAGCGAAGACTCAAGGAGTAAAGGCGATGGATTGCTAGCACTAACTAGGCGACAAGCCATAGGTAGAACTAAGCTAAGGAGGAGAAACGAGATTCCCTGTTGCAGAGTTTATATAGTGAAGTGAAAATGTGACAGTTACGTGTCACAAAGGATAAGGGCCAGTGTGGGAAGCGGTGTTAGAATGGAGAAGCCAATGGCAAAACCACTCATGAGAAAGAGACGTTAAGGGCCAGCGTATACAGCGTGAGAAGATTAGAAGAAAAGGAGTACCTGCGCAGTGGAGGATAAACACACTTACGAGATGTATGGAGCATCGTAGAACGACATGGGAGGAATGAGGTTAAGCATGAGAAATAAAAAGTATTAGTCTGAAGAAGAAAGTAAGGAAAAAGTGTTCATCTTGCGAGCAAATTGTAACATTACCCCCTTAGTAACCCAAAGCTACGGCGAGGATTCCTTACAAGTCCCTAAAAGCAGGTCCCGGGGAGCCGGTGATGTTGGCATAGCCGACGTCGTCTAGCTCATCTCCATCCTCGTAGAGAGAAGGGGCGCGAGGTGAGGATGGCGTGGGATGGTAAGACTATTGAGAGGAGGAGGAAGACTGACGAGAGGTACAGCGAGGTGTGGCTTGACAGACAATCTGTCTGTTGCGTGCAGAGATAAGTCTCGACTTCCTAGTTGACACGTTCAGTTTCCCCATTGGTTTGGGGGTGATATGCCATGGAAAGGGAAAGGTTGTAGTTGAGAAGTCGGCCGAGTTCTTTGACAAAGGTGGACGCGAACTGTGCGCTGTGATCTGAGATAACTTTCTCGTAGAGTCTGAAGCAGAGGTAGACTTTATGGAAAAAGAGCACTGCTATGCCTTCTGTGGTGATGGTTTTCTTCGTAGGGCAAAGAATTACCCCCTTAGTAAGGCTGTGGTCCACCATGACCAATAAGGAATCAAATCCCCCAGAGAGTGGGAGATCGGTGATGAGATCGTAGGAGATCTGCTGGAAGGGACGAGAACATGAGGATGCAATGGGAACGAGTGGAGGGACGGTAGGGTGAGTGTTTGCCTTGTTGCGCTGGCACATGGCATAGCCCTCAACGTAAGAGCGAACAAACAAGGCAAGGCCCGGCCACTAGAATTCGGAGGCAACGAGTTGGCGGGTTTTAAGGTAGTCAGGGTGACCGGCGGAGTCATGGTCATGGGAGCACTGGACGATAGCATGGCGAAGGTCATGGTCGGGAGGGACATAGACGCAGCCTTGATACTGGAGGACGCCATCAGAGTATTGCCAATCAGCGAGACGGGAGCGAAAGGCCAGGGGTAAGGATCCGTTGATTTCCTGAAGTTTATGGAGAACAAGGTCATCAGAGGCGGAGGCGGAGGCGATGTGGTTGGAAAGGGCAGAGTCGATAAGATGGACAAAGAGGGCGTCGGGGAGAAGGGTGACACCAATGTTGTCGGAGTCGGTGCAGGGAAGAAGGTTGGGTCGGCGGGAGAGGGCATCTGGGCTGGTGAGTTGGGCACCGGGAACATGGGTAATAGAGTAATCGTAGTCTGCAAGGTCAAGGAGCCAGTGGGCTTGTCGTCGGTTGAGATCTTGGGGGCGATGGAAGTACGTCAGGTTCTTGTGATCGGAGAAAACCTTGATGGGGAAGGAAGAGCCATGGAGGTACTGCCTCCAGGCTTTGAAACCACGTATAACTGCCAAGAGCTCCCGGTCGTGGATATCATAATTGTGCTTTGAGGAAGAGAACGATTGTGATAAGTAGGAACAGGGGTGCCAATCCCTGTTTGCATCAGTTTGTAACAGGATACTACCCAACGCGTATTTAGAGGTGTCGGTGGCCATGGCAAAAGGGCAAGAAATATCAGGCATAAATAAGACAGGCTTACGGAGGAACAACTCTTTGAGCTGCTCAAAAGTGTTTTGTTGTGCCAGATTCCAAGTCCAGGGCATCATTTTCTTAGTAAGGTTGATAAGCAGATGGGTGATATTTGAATATCCAGGGATAAAACGTCTATAGAAATTAGCAAAACCTAAGAAGGAACGGACGTCCTTGACTTTCTGTGGCGTAGACCACTTGGCGATCCCATCTAGTTTGACGGGGTCCATAGCGAGTTGTCCTTCCTTGACAATCATCCTGAGGTATTCTACTTTGGGAACAGCGAATTGGCATTTTTCCAATTTGAGATGGAGGTCGAGTTCTGTCATCCGTTGAAGGACACAGCGAGTGCGTTCGATGTGGGTGGCGTCGTCTGGGGAAAAGATGAGAAGATTGTCCATATAGATAACCAACCATCCTTCGGCGATCATATTGTGGAAGGAGTCGTTCATGAATCGTTGGACCGTCGCGGGTGAGTTGGTCATACCAAAGAACATTACCATTGGTTCAAAGAGACCTTTGTGAGTAAGAAAGGCACCTTTCCATTGATGCCCATCTTTAATACGTACGTTATTATATCCCCAGCGTACATCGAATTTGGTGAAGGTGCGAGCTCCCTTAAGTTTGTCTAGGAGATCGGAGATCAGCGGTAGTGGATAGGTGTCGCGGACGGTATGTTCATTGAGATACCAGTAGTCTTGGCAGGGGCAAAGTTTACCATCTTTCTTCTTGACGAAGAAGAACGGTGATGCTTGAGGGGAATTCGAGGGGCGGATCTTGCCGGCAGCGAGGTTTTCATCAAGAAAGTCTTCTGTGGCTTTCTTTTCGTCAGGAGTGAGCAGGTAGAGTTTGCCGATCTTCGGGGTGAACAAGTCTTTGACGTTGATCTCGTGATCATAGGGTCTGGAGGAAGAGAATCGGCGGATTCTTTGACGAAGACTGGAGCGAAGTCTTTATAGGTGTCTGGTAGAGTGACTTTTGGTTTGGCCTTCTCGGCAGCTGCCACAAGTTCAGTGGCTGTGGTAAGCTTAGCAATAAGCTTTGGATGTGTCTGGTGATATCGAGATCCCAATTTAAGGACTTGTTGGCAAAAGTTGGTGTGGAGTGCACGGTGGATGTAGAGGTTCCCATCTGGCATGTTAAGGAATGTGGAGAGGGTGTGGTCGGGAACTGTTTTGACCATAACATGGCGAGGCGGTTTCGAAGGGGGTGTGTGAGGTTGGACATCATCGTGTCGCTTGAGATCGGCAACATGGATGTGATAGAGAGAGGCTGACTCATCTACCATCTCGGGGATGTTGATCATCTGGAACGACCAGTGGTTCATAAGTCGTAACCAAGGTGTCCCAAGAATTACATTTTCAGACCTGCAATGCATGACGTGGAAGCGTATGTGTTGAGCGACTCCGTTGATGTTGATGAAGAGAGAGGCGGTGTAACGGATGGCTCCCTTGGCATTGGGAGTTTGATCGACATTGTTGACAGGGATTGGTGTCGGGAGTTTGTCAAGGGGAAGTCAGTGTTTTCAGGCGAAATCCCAGTCAAGGCAATTGATATTCACGCTGCTATCGATGAGGGCACGGGTGTCGACGGTTTTCATGGTGTGCGAGGGATCAATGAGTTGCAAAGGGATACGCATTGATTTCTTGGATGTGGATACAAGTACAGGTGCACACATGATAGGAGGAACTACTGACGTCGAGGCAGCGTCCCGTTTCAAAAATCCTGAGAGGCAAAGGCGACGCGTGACACCTTTGGTTCTTCATCGTCATCTTCATTGTCGATCTTTTGTAGTCGAGGGACTTCTTCTTCGTCCTCAACTTCCACTTCTATGATCTTCCGGACAACCTTCTTCGACCTCGGGGTGTTTGAGGTAAATGTAGGGCATGTAGTGGCCCGATGTCCTTTCTGTCAGCAGCAGAAGCATCTGCCCTCTTTGCGGCATTGCTCTCACTCGGCGGGGGTGAGTCGTTGAAGGTGGATGGTATCAACATCCATGGCATTGGGGTCTTTGGTAGGAGTAGGGGCAGTGTACTGGTGGTACATGTGGCGAGTGGGGGTCTTGTGGTGAGCGGTGATTTCTCGAGCACACTCTATGTGGGTTTGGAAGGTAACGGCCTTCTTTAACCATGCTTCTACAGTAGTGGGGACCGTCTCCATAGCTAGGATACAGTGCATGAGGGCATCGGGGATAGCGGCCGAGTAGTAGCCAATAAGGACAATGTCATCAGTGATGCCAGCAATGGCATAGTGGTTCTGGAACTGAGCATTGTACTCAGTGAGCGAAGGGAAGTATCCGCCGCTTTTAGTGGTGATCATGTGGGTGGTGGTGAGCCAGGCAATCGTGTTGCTGGTGGTGTCATAGTGTTTGAACGCCAAGATGAAGGTGTCGCGGAAGTCGGACCATGAGCCCATTGAGATTGAGCCATTGGCTGCAATCTTCGAGGATCAAAAGGTGTTTGCCCATGTGAGTGCGGGGCCTCGAGTCATATACGAGAGCGCAAAAGCAATGTGCTTTGGGTCAGTGGTGTATATCTCAGCATTGACGTTGAGGTAGAAGGTGACGAAGTCAAACCATTGCTTGGCCGTCTTGTAATCGCCATCGTACTTTTCTGAAGTGCCAATGCAGAGTTCAAGGGGTTTGATCGTCATGGTGGGCGATGGTGGGTGAGGGATCGGGGGAAAGATGTGGCTGGTTTGGCATCTGGGTGTCGGGGACAGAGGTGTCTGAGGGCGAGGTATCTGCACAGAGGCAGAAAAGATGTGGACAATGTCACGGGTAGCGAGTTCTTCATTTGAGTCTAATAAAGGTTCGTCTGGGTCTTCATTCCAATATGCTTGGTTGGGATCGTCAGGGGTGTCAGAGGAGTCAAAGTGCAAGGTATGTGGGGGTTCTCGAGGATTCCAACGTGGATCAGTGGTTCGAGTGTTTCAGTGGGAAGCTATGGTGGGCGGTGTACGTGATAGTACCTGAACGAGGAGGTAGCTTAGTTCTTTTGTTACGTGTGGCCGTGGATATGGTCGCACATAAACCTACTAACACCTAATAGGGTCAAGGGTTCAGTCATTCGTGTCGACGATGATGTAAGGCCAGCTGTGGGGATGCTGGGTCAAAGGTACCGCCTAGAGTATAGACAGATTCAAGGGATAACCGCTGCCTAGCTTGACAAGCGGGTCAGAGGGACAAAGGGTGGAGACACACGAAGGCAGGCGAGCCGTAGTGTGAAGCGCTCACTTAATGGTAGAGCAAAGACTCAAGAAGTAAAGGCGATGGATTGCTAGCACTAACTAGGCAACAAGCCATAGATAGAACTAAGCTAAGGAGGAGAAACGAGATTCCCTGTTGCAGAGTTTATATAGTGAAGTGAAAATGTGACAGTTATGTATCACAAAGGATAAGGGCCGGCGTGGGAAGCGGCATTAGAATGGAGAAGTCAATGGCAAAACCACGCGTGAGAAAGAGACGTTAAGGGCCAGCGCATACGGCATGAGAAGATCAGAAGAAAAGGAGTACCTGCGCAGTGGAGGATAAACATGCTTACGAGATGTATGGAGTGTCGTAGAACGACATGGGAGGAATGAGGTTAAGTGTGAGAAATAAAAAGTATTAGTCCGAAGGAGAAAGTAAGGAAAAAGTGTTCGTCTTGTGAGCAAATCGTAACACATCCTGTCTCTCAGCTTGTGTGGCTGGCCTTGGTCGTCTAACTCGTTTATCATTCTAGGACTGGCTTTGTGCTACATCACATTACAGACGAGGACTTCGAGTTCTTGGTCCATCGCTGTGAGACATCCTGTCTCTCAGCCTGCTGCACTTGTGTGGCTGGCTTCGACTATTCAACTTATCTATTAATCTTAGTTGTGACTCTCCGGGTAAAATCTCTCTCCATGGACCTGGGTGCTTTCTGCCACGATAAATTGTGCCTTACTTTTATTACAGCCCAGCAGACTTCAATGCTATCATCAATGTGTTCAAACAGCAATCAAGTCGTACGTACCCCTCTTCCCCATTGATCACTGATGTCCTTTTTATATCTATTACTCCAGATGTGGGCGGATTTGCAGTAAACAATCTCAAGCCATTTCAAGGCCTTGGCTATCCCTGCTGAATGGAGTGTACATGTGGGTCATGAGTCCCTGATGGTACTGTTGATCGTCTGGCGAACCTATAAGTCGCACATGATACATATGACACAACAGCAATACTCATCATCAATGAATTGCATCCATGGTGTGCCGCTAGGCAAAACACCTGGTCCTAAGAGGCTTCCCTATTCCATGGTATCCTTCACAGAGTTCATCATGGCCTTCTTCCTTGTTCTCGTCCCACTGAAGTGGATAGGGGACTCAAGCCAACAAACATAAGGTCTATCGTTGTCCAGCATACTTTCTCCCCACTGATCGTAGCGCTTCACTCTCATCATGCTTGGTGTATGATGAAAACAGACATGAGCTGCCTGTACACATCTCCTGTCGCCAAGATTGGGGATGGGAATCGTTACTGCACATAAGGGTGAATGGGCACTTGCTGATGTACCTCATACCACGGTGGTGTCTTGCGGGGTCTGCACGGTCACTGAGGTGCTTACTGTTCCAGAGAGTAGACATATAGACATGGGCAAAGATCATGAACACCTGACTTGGTGCCGCATGTGCTAGCCTTTCTTTAATTCTTGACATTTGTCATAGAAGCCTAGGCTGTGACACAGGATATGTGGCCAGCAGAACCAGTGGGTCAAGCACATGAAAAAGAATATGGTAACCAGTGCTTCTTGGCTCCGGGTCAATCTGACCCTGCTCCATACGGGGACCATAGAACCAGTTCTCAAAAGGAAAGACATTTTTCAAGAAAATTATACTTCACTGGCAGGTGCATCCAAGTCCTCAGTTGTGTGTGCAATCCCACTAACTTCTATGTCATTAGTCAGGCTCCCGCCAAGGGTCTAGGCACCAGGTGCTCAGAGCAATTCTTGATGAGTGGGCATATAATTTTCTGCTCCTTTTCTGCACATTACTTGACTGCCGACCCCAATTGCAGCCACTTAATCAACCAGACCCCCATAGTTCTCATGCCTCACGAAATCCACAAAGCATCCATTAAATATCTCTCTGCTCAACTTTTGTCCATAGTCTCGTCCATGGGGCTTGGTGAAATCGGCAGCATGCTCAAGATTGAAATCCTCTTGAATACCAACATAATCGGCAACCGGTCGCTCACCATTTCGGACCTTCTCATGTGTCTGAGCTACATACCCAGGGATCCCCATCTGGTCGCTTCTCACCACTTGCTTGCATATGAGAGCTGTTTCACACAGGGTGATGCAAGTGTCATGCAGAAGCTTACAGAACATATCGCTAGCTTTCCCAACATTGTCGCAGTGTGCAAGATCATCATCCAAGAGGCACCATATGTGGCACTGGGCATTTGCTCACGGATAGCACAGGACTACCTATCCAGGTCGGTGAGGCTACTCTTAGTCCAGGACTGGTTGTCCCGCAGGCGAGGAAGGCTTGTTCCAATAACCCATCATGAATTTCCTTTCATCAACATCAACGCTGTTGATGTGTACCTCTGGGTTCGCACTGGCACTAGCCCAATTCGATTGGAGGTCTTGGGGACTACCGAGATGCAAGCATATGCACATGGGGTAAGTATTGATTTATTTTTTGGCGCCACTAGGAGGCTAAAGTTGGCACATTGGTGTATTGGTATTCACAGATGATTTTTTCTTCCTTCAAGATGGGGCAAGTGGACGATAAAATGGATTTGATGGTGAATTGCATTCATCAGATAGCTGTTGCATACATTCCAGCCATTTGTGACAATGCCACTTCAGGTTCCATATCCCATACTTCACCTGAATCTGGCTTGAACTCTGAAGCCGAGTTCTTCGACTCATGGTCATCATCAGGTTGCCCTGTTTACAGTGAGTCTGACATCATTTAGGTAATCCAATGTTGTCTAAATTGATTTAGTGGATGAAGAACTGGCAAGAATAAAAGCATGGGTAACTCAGAATCCATTATTCATCTGGTTTGTGCTACTGTCTGACATGGGTGCGGTGGCCAGGCACACAGTGTTTGCTCATTATTTCAAATGGTATTGAGAGTTTGCACGGTGGCACGGCCTTCTGCCACCTCATCCATCTGAGGACCATCAACCCAGCATGTGAATGTGTGTGGGGATGACCAGTGGCATCACAAGGCATTTGTAGCATACAATGGGCTAGTCTACATAGTATTCTACAGCTGCTAGCAGGTTGGGACAACCCAGCGGTCCTAAATTGTCTGTTGGTGGTTCCAGAGCTTTGGGAAATCTCCTGTGTATCTCTGTTTGCAGGTTGGTTGAAAACAATGTGCATACCCTGGATTGAAACACTTGATGTACATCCATACCCAGAGTCTGCATTGTACAGCTGTGACAGCACAGCAACCTGCATCTTTGACATCTGCATCATGAAGTTCACCATGGTGAATTCAAAGTACCTGCCAGCTGGTTTTTTTAGTCCTTCAAGTTCTATGGGCAGACAAAATTTATGTACGAATTTCCATCTACTTCCATGCTTTCTCCAACAAATCAATCACTATACATATCACAGCTATCCTGAAGACATCAAATCCTCACTGTGCCATCAGGAGTTTGTCACACACTACCTTCTAATGGAATGGTAAACCACAAAAAATTCAGTTGTGCAAAATTGAATACAGTTGCATGAAATTTAGCTACTATGGTTGTATGGTATGGTATTTAACTAGACAGCGAGTCAGTTCATGATATGTAGGTAGTATGAAGCTGACAACGGGGACACCATGCCATAGTTCCAAGTCGTGCGAGCCACAAACACATACCTTCAAGTTTGTAGCCACATGACATGTAGGTAGTATGAAGCTGACAATGGGAACACCATGCCATAATTCCAAGTCACGCAAGCCACAAACACATACCTTCAAGTTTGTAGCCACATGGGATGCTGGCCCAATCAAGGGGCAATTATTGATAGTTCAATTTCTTGATCAGACCTACATGTGGTGTCAACTACTAGGTATCAAATACCACTAGTACTCTTTGTGCACCAACTTGCCACAATAAGTCTCAGTTTGTGTGTGCCACTCTTCAATTTGTACTATGCACACTACCCTTCCGTTGTGCCATGCATGGAATTTTGCACCACTGGCACTTGGACTTCTATACACAAAGCTTGAATACCCACTTAGCGAACCTGCACCATCACGGTCCTCACTATGGACTTTTTACACCAAATCCACAAAGATGTTCTTCCTACTGTGGCATATGTTCAATCCGCTCTCGCACTGGTGCCTCAGCAGCTTGATGGACCTGGGGAAGTTTGGGCCACATGGATGGAAAATATAAGCTAGGAGCTGGTAAGTGGATGTCAAATTAATGTGCGTGTGTGCGTATGTGGATCGTTTCTTCTCAGGAATTCCTTCCCCAAGCCTCTATTACCTCTCCACATCCCAGGATTCTGGAAGGTTTGAGTGACCTTCTATGTGAATACTATCACCACAGCATGGATACCAGGAGGCTCTCCTTCCATAATAGAGCGGATACAAATGGCCACAAGATGACCAGCCTGGAGTTTGTTGATATTTCATCGGATAACTTCCCTGAGCTCCATGAAGCCTACTCTTGGTGGGACAAGCTGCCCGCACACGGTGAGTCCTTCTGTGCTTTCTTACCTTGTGTACTCAAAATCTGCCCGCAATCCAGTGCATCCAAGGATGGCTCTGTCACTACCGTTGACCCTGCCCTCCCCCAGGTGCTAATGCGGCAAGAGGGCAGTGGACTGACTCAGATCCAGTGTTGTGACACAGACAGAAACAGAAACACAACCTAAACTACCAACTTATAGAGGCACTTTCCACATCCCAAAGAGAAGGTATGGAAGCCAAGGACAGTGAGCCTCCACTCAATTGATCAAAAGATGGCTTCTGAGGCTAGTCAATCACTTGGCGACTCCAACAAAAGAGTCTATGGAAATGAGGTCCATATTCAAGGTTTCCGAAAGCATGGAGAAAGAACATGAAAATTCTTCTCAGAAAAGAAAGAAAGATTTTGAGCTAAATGTGCTTGTTGATGAGGATAAGGGTTAGATTACCATTTTGACCAGCTCCAGTCCTAACAGTGAAGGCAGAAACCAAATGCCCAATGTGAGTCCCCATCTTCAGCACCTTCAACTTAAGACTTATCCTGTCCCCCCCTTCTGCACATTGCAAGGTCTGCGATGCATTCATGCGCCGTGCATCAACATGCAGATGGCCTCCACCCACCAAAACCTCGTGTACACAGAATGAAAGGCAAGCTTGCAATGCCCGTGCCTCCCAGAAGACCTGCTGTCATGTCTGCAGTGTGTCGTTCCATATATTTCATCATCTTGAACTGACTGAAAAACCTCAGATAAACTCATTAGATCTAAACACAGCAAAGTGGGCGACAAGAAAACAGAGGCCATTCAACATGTGTACCAGCACCTCACGGAGTTGTCTTCGTGGGTCATAGACCTTGAGAAACAGCTAGCGGTGGGTGAAAAGGAAATGTCAGAGGTGAAGTCTACTATCACCTACTATGAGTCCCCCAGGTCGTGGGATCAAAAGGGAACAAACTTTCCAGGATATGGCGTGCAGCATCATCGCAGATTCCTTCTGCTTCCCAAATGGCAAAGTGAGGAAAATCTTTCAAGATAGAGACACTTACAACGCTTTCATAAACAGCTCTACATCATGTATCAAGATGCTCTTATAATTTCATATACACACCACATGAACCAACATAACGTTCTCTGTGAGGACAGACCTATTTGATGTGTAAATCAGCATATATATGCAGTTAGATGAGTCCAGGCCATGTCGTTGTCATTGTTGTCGTCATCCCCAGGCAGGCTGGGTAGGTGGTATACCTCATGGGTTCCCATAAGCTGTAGCATAGGCTAAATAGAGCTATCAGTAATTAATGACTAATCACGGCACAGCCTGAGCCTGAGGACTTTGCCTTCAGGTTGTGGCTTCGTGCTACATAATCACTTAGCAGGCAAGGACTTCGAGTTCTTGGCCTGCCTCTTTGAGATGTCCTGTCTCTCAGCTTGCTGCATTTGTGTGGCTGGCCTTAGTCGTCTAACTTGTTTATTATTCTAGGACTGACTACTATGGGAGCGATATGTGGCTTTGTGCTACATCACATGATTCACATCCGCAAGCTCTTGGCCCACCACTTTGAGACATTTTGTCTCTCATCTTGCAGCACTTGTGTGGCTGACCTTGGCTACCTAACTTGTCTATTAACCTTAGTTGTGGCTCTTAGGGTAAGATCTCTCTCCATGGCCCTGGATACTTTCTGCTGCGATGAATTGCACCTTACTTTTATTACAGCCCAGCAGACTTTGGTGCTATTATCAATGCATTCAAATGGCAATCAAGTCATATGTGCCCCTCCCCTGTTGATCGACGTCCTTATTTACATACCTGCTCTAGATATAGGCATGTCTACAGCAAATGATCGCAGTAGAGTACTCTACAGTATTCTACAATTATGTAATATTCTGGAAAACCATGTTGAACTGCTTATCCAAGCACTAACATGCTTTATAATCACTTCACATGTCTAGTGTACTAGTCTACCACGAGCATGGCATCTGCATTTTTTTTACATCCATATAGTCCTCCTGCATTCACTGCTCAAGTCAAGCCAGCTGAAGACACTTGCTTCAATGGGATTTGTTATAAAGGGGCTTGGGTGACTAAGCTTAAGGGATACTGTGGCTCATGTCTGCCAACCAGCATAGTCTCATGGGAGCGGTCACCAATGGAATGTAGACTCACACCTCAGCGTTCAGATGAGACTGTACCAGAAGACTTGAATGAAGACCATTCAAAGGCCAAGAGCAACGCAAATGGGAGCATCCAAGATCGGATCTTCCAGGATGATTTTCTTGCCTCAAAGTGCCAAACTGTTGATGAAGGCATGTGATTCACAATA
Organism: Pulveroboletus aff. annulatus; assembly: GCA_038094595.1. Lineage (NCBI taxonomy): Eukaryota > Fungi > Basidiomycota > Agaricomycetes > Boletales > Boletaceae > Pulveroboletus > Pulveroboletus aff. annulatus. The sequence goes on from JBBPTX010000486.1 coordinate 20,054, forward strand.
TTGTTCCTTTCATACTGAATAATCACACTATGAAGAAAAATGTAAACTTGTCATCGATGCAATCAGGGCAACTTGTGATATTAGATCATCCAAGGTAAATCTATGCAATTATATACCTATAAGTATATACCCAAAAAATCAGACTTTTACAGGTGTGAGTGCTCAGGAACACGGATATATTATACAGAGGTTGGAAGAACCTAAGGAGGGTGAACCACCATATAAAGTGAGGTAAGTCTGAGAGTTCTGACTTGGTCACATACCTCAGACACCATTACCTAGACTGATTTACTTTCCAAATGATCAATCATTGACTACTCTCATGCCTCACGAAATCCATGAGGCATCAATCAATTATTTTTATTCCCAACTATCATCCATAGTCTCATCCATGGGGCTTGGGGAAAGGAATGATGCACTGAAGATCGAAATCCTCCAGAATGCTGACATAATTGGTGATAAGATCGACACTGTTTCGAACCTCCTTTTGCACCTAAGCTATATGCCTAGAATTCCCCGCTTGGTTGCTTCTCAGCACTTACTTGTGTGTGAGTGTGCCATCACACAGGATGATGCAATCATCACACAGAAACTTAAGGAATACATCCCTAGTTTTCCCAACATTATCACAGTGTGCAAAATCATCATCCAAGAGGCACCATATGCAGCACTGGGTGTTCGCTCTCGGATAGTGCAGGACTACCTATCTAGGTCAGCAAGACTACTCTCTATCCAGGACTGGTTGTCCTGCAGGTGAGGAAGGCTTGGTCCAGTAACCCATTGTAAATGTTCATTCATCAATATCAACACTGTTGACGTGTACCTCTGAGTTCACACTGGCACTAGCCCAATTCGATTGGAGGTCTTAGGCACTACTGAGACGCAAGCATATGTGCATGGGGTAAGTATTGATTTTTTTTTTTAGCCACTAGGAGACTGAAGTCCACACGTTCGTGTATTGGTATTTGCAGACGATTTTTCCTTCCTTCAAGATGGAGCAGGTGGACAATAAAATGGATTTGATGGTGAATCGCATTCATCAGATAGCTGTTGCATACATTGCAGCCATTCATGACGATGCCACTTTGGGTTCTGCATCCTATACTGCACCTGAGTCTGGCTTGGATTTTGAAACCAAATCCCTTGACTCACGGTCATCATCAGATTGTCACCTTTACTGTGAGTCTGACACTGTTCAAGATAAAACAGTATTGCCTAAATTGGATCAGCGGACAGTGAACTGGTTAAAATATGGGCCTGGGTGCCTCCAAACCCACTATTCAAGTGGCAGAAGTTATGGTCTGATGTAGATTCAGCAGCTAAGTATATCGCATTTAACCACTACACTAAATGGTATCAAGGCTTTGCAGAGTGGCATGGCCTTCCACTCCTATGTCAATTTGCAAACCATCAGCCCAACATGTGAAATTGGGTGATGTTGTTATGAGTTGGTCCTTTTACTTTTGCCGCCTAATTACTTGCCATCATCATTGCTCGTCATCATTCGTCATTGAGGTACAAGTATATATATTCCTGCTAAGGTACTTAGTGGGGCGAACAGGTGACCTATCTACTGGTGGTGGATTGTGAATCTTTGTGTGTATTTATGCTTTCCTTTTCATTCTATTTGGCATTATTGGTGTCACAAGTGATACTACTTCATATACCTGGATGGCTAAGTCTGGGATGCCGTGATGCTGATGCTGCCTGCAATCTGGGCTGCCCATACTGGCAATATTAGGCACACCACATGCCGCCATCATGGGTCCGTTTTGGACCTCCTGAGAGTACTATAGTACTATAGGTAACATCGGTGACAGCGATACAGCTACAATGGTGAGGCAGAGCATGGCCCTGGCACACCTAGCATTATCAACAACTCATGTGAATTCATATGACACACCCAGACCATGTACAGGCAAGGGTGAAGAAAATGCATGCTGAACATTGAACACCACGGATCATCAAGCCACTTAGTGAGAAGGCACAAAAGGGGCCTAGTCCACAGCTGCCTGACAATCACAATCATGTCCAATCACCAGAGTGCACCACAGGTGCACAACTGCATTCCCACCACCACCATTACCATGAGGAGAACCCACCCGAGCTATGTAATTGCGTGACAGACACCATGATATGGCGGCGAGGTTGATATGGCTAGCCCGTGACCATGACAACAGTGAAGGCAATCCTGATGCAACTGCGTGCCCACCACCACAGTGGTAGCAATGAAGGCGATGCCAGCAATGGCAATGCTATGGCACAGCACTGGAAGCTGCCCAGGAAGGTGGCTACACTCAGAGAGGCGGACGGAACAGAATGAGCATGAGTGTGGTATAGACGACAAGAGAAAGTGGAAAAAACAAGATGGGCTGGACCCGTGTAACAGATCCAGCTTATATACATGTCTAGTGGTGCAGTGATGTCAGTATGTCTCCTGGATGGCATACTGAGATGGTGTCATTGGGATACCAAACAAGGTGCAGCAGGGGTATGGCATCCAATTGGGCTCTGCTTCCATACCGGTAAGCCAATGTAGGCTTACACCTTCCCACTCTTTCAAGAAAGGCCCTTCTTCCAAACATCCAGCGCCTCACAATCTCTCAACTCCTTCCGTGATAGACATTCATTGTCTTTGGGTCCAAAACCTTCCCATCGCACCAAATATTGCCTTCCTTAGCCCACTCTCCATTCCTCCAAAATCTGGTTGATGTAATGTTTGAGTGTACCTTCCTGTGTCAAGACGGGTTCAGGATGAGTGGCAGTCCATGTTGGGAAAAGGTGGTTGTCATTGGGTGTAAACCCACGGAGTTGGCTGACATGGAAGTGGGGGTTGATCCGTGAGATTGCGGGTAACTGTAGCATGTATGTCGAGGTGTCATAGTTGGATGCAGATACACAGTATGGCCCATCAAAACAGGGCATGAATTTTACGACATGGTTGTCCCCCCCTGTGAGATAGTCACACCGCCAGTTCCGAGTGGATAGCATAACAAGATCATCCACTCGAAAACGAGAATCTGGTGAGCGATGGTGGTTTGCAACGGCTGCCTGTGACAGTTTGGCTTGACCCAAGTTGTCCTGGGCTTCATGAACGTCTGACTCAAGGCGTGATAGGAAGGCATGTGCATCAAAGGTCTCTTGTTCTCCTTCCAACGGCCAGACAAGTAGGGGAATCAAGCGTGGGGACTGACCGAGGTCTCAAGGATCGTAGGTTCCATATAAAAAGTTGGAACAAAGAGCTGCTAGATCCCTTTCTGTTCCCATTGCCAACGATGGTGCACTGGTTCTCGATATTCTCCTGAGCAGTCGCAGCATCATTGAGACAGAC